>CANNZV010000574.1:0-40715 GCA_947561585.1 Caprella mutica | reverse complement strand
TTTCTCAGTGTTTTTAGACAGTTTTCTCAGTGTTTTTAGAGAGTTTTCTCAGTGTTTTAAGAGAGTTTTCTCAGTGTTTTTAGAGAGTTTTCTCAGTGTTTTTAGAGAGTTTTCTCAGTGTTTTTAGAGAGTTTTCTCAGTGTTTTTAGAGAGTTTTCTCAGTGTTTTTAGAGAGTTTTCTCAGTGTTTTTAGAGAGTTTTCTCAGTGTTTTTAGAGAGTTTTCTCAGTGTTTTTAGAGAGTTTTCTCAGTGTTTTTAGAGAGTTTTCTCAGTGTTTTTAGAGAGTTTTCTCAGTGTTTTTAGAGAGTTTTCTCAGTGTTTTTAGACAGTTTTCTCAGTGTTTTTAGACAGTTTTCTCAGAGTTTTTAGAGAGTTTTCTCAGTGTTTTTAGAGAGTTTTCTCAGTGTTTTTAGACAGTTTTCTCAGTGTTTTTAGAGAGTTTTCTCAGTGTTTTTAGACAGTTTTCTCAGTGTTTTTAGAGAGTTTTCTCAGTGTTTTTAGAGAGTTTTCTTAGTGTTTTTAGAGAGTTTTCTCAGTGTTTTTAGAGAGTTTTCTCAGTGTTTTTAGACAGTTTTCTCAGTGTTTTTAGAGAGTTTTCTCAGTGTTTTAAGAGAGTTTTCTCAGTGTTTTTAGAGAGTTTTCTCAGTGTTTTTAGAGAGTTTTCTCAGTGTTTTTAGAGAGTTTTCTCAGTGTTTTTAGAGAGTTTTCTCAGTGTTTTTAGAGAGTTTTCTCAGTGTTTTTAGAGAGTTTTCTCAGTGTTTTTAGAGAGTTTTCTCAGTGTTTTTAGAGAGTTTTCTCAGTGTTTATAGAGAGTTTTCTCAGTGTTTTTAGACAGTTTTCTCAGTGTTTTTAGAGAGTTTTCTCAGTGTTTTTAGAGAGTTTTCTCAGTGTTTTTAGAGAGTTTTCTCAGTGTTTTTAGAGAGTTTTCTGTGTTTTTAGAGAGTTTTCTCAGTGTTTTTAGAGAGTTTTCTCAGTGTTTTTAGAGAGTTTTCTCAGTGTTTTTAGAGAGTTTTCTCAGTGTTTTAAGAGAGTTTTCTCAGTGTTTTTAGAGAGTTTTCTCAGTGTTTTTAGAGAGTTTTCTCAGTGTTTTTAGAGAGTTTTCTCAGTGTTTTTAGAGAGTTTTCTCAGTGTTTTTAGAGAGTTTTCTCAGTGTTTTTAGAGAGTTTTCTCAGTGTTTTTAGAGAGTTTTCTCAGTGTTTTTAGAGAGTTTTCTCAGTGTTTTTAGAGAGTTTTCTCAGTGTTTTTAGAGAGTTTTCTCAGTGTTTTTAGAGAGTTTTCTCAGTGTTTTTAGACAGTTTTCTCAGTGTTTTTAGACAGTTTTCTCAGAGTTTTTAGAGAGTTTTCTCAGTGTTTTTAGAGAGTTTTCTCAGTGTTTTTAGACAGTTTTCTCAGTGTTTTTAGAGAGTTTTCTCAGTGTTTTTAGACAGTTTTCTCAGTGTTTTTAGAGAGTTTTCTCAGTGTTTTTAGAGAGTTTTCTTAGTGTTTTTAGAGAGTTTTCTCAGTGTTTTTAGAGAGTTTTCTCAGTGTTTTTAGACAGTTTTCTCAGTGTTTTTAGAGAGTTTTCTCAGTGTTTTAAGAGAGTTTTCTCAGTGTTTTTAGAGAGTTTTCTCAGTGTTTTTAGAGAGTTTTCTCAGTGTTTTTAGAGAGTTTTCTCAGTGTTTTTAGAGAGTTTTCTCAGTGTTTTTAGACAGTTTTCTCAGTGTTTTTAGAGAGTTTTCTCAGTGTTTTTAGAGAGTTTTCTTAGTGTTTTTAGAGAGTTTTCTCAGTGTTTTTAGAGAGTTTTCTCAGTGTTTTTAGACAGTTTTCTCAGTGTTTTTAGAGAGTTTTCTCAGTGTTTTAAGAGAGTTTTCTCAGTGTTTTTAGAGAGTTTTCTCAGTGTTTTTAGAGAGTTTTCTCAGTGTTTTTAGAGAGTTTTCTCAGTGTTTTTAGAGAGTTTTCTCAGTGTTTTTAGAGAGTTTTCTCAGTGTTTTTAGAGAGTTTTCTCAGTGTTTTTAGAGAGTTTTCTCAGTGTTTTTAGAGAGTTTTCTCAGTGTTTATAGAGAGTTTTCTCAGTGTTTTTAGACAGTTTTCTCAGTGTTTTTAGAGAGTTTTCTCAGTGTTTTTAGAGAGTTTTCTCAGTGTTTTTAGAGAGTTTTCTCAGTGTTTTTAGAGAGTTTTCTGTGTTTTTAGAGAGTTTTCTCAGTGTTTTTAGAGAGTTTTCTCAGTGTTTTTAGACAGTTTTCTCAGTGTTTTTCGAGAGTTTTCTCCGTATTTAGTTTTTTCTAGGACGGTTCACTCCATTTAGTGGATTAAATGACTAACGAACTTGAGGACAGGCGTTTGTTTTACTTAAATCTCAGCTAGCGATTCACTTTGAGCTAAATGAAGAAATTTAGAAAGATTGCAACCGCACTAAATGAAAGCAATTAAGTCTAGAAATGGCTCTAATGGGCAGTGTTAAGCGGCCACTCTTTCCAGAAGCTTCTTCTTGTTTCTTTTACTTTTAAGGGCTCGATTAAGAGCTAAATTATGTGGTGATTCCCTTGAAGCTCATCAGGGATGCCAAATTTGGCCCAAATATTTTGTCTCTCAGAGAACTTCTCTGCCGTTTGTTTCTTTCCATTAACTTATTTTGAGAAACACGTAAGTGTGAATCCTTGATGAGATTTCGATTAGAAGTTTTTTAGTCGATGAAAAAGAGGGGGTGGAACTTTCTTTCCGACTGGTGTCACTGATATACTACAAAATAGTCAGTGTTCACTCAGACCGTAGAGTTGTAAATATTTTGATATTATAGTCATTTAGAGTTATAATAGTTAACTATTTTTTATTTTACTTTAATATTTCCAATCTCTACAATATATTATTTTCTGCAATATATATTGATATATTATTCAGTCAGGATTTCATAATTTTTTTACATTTATTTTTGTTGTAAAAATATACTTTCAGAAAAAGTTTACTTTTAGAGTTCATATTTATATAAATAATTACATCTTCTATAAGAATAGGTTATTTAAACTCTACATTGTGATTGAAATTGGAGGGAACATTTTAAGAATATATCTAAAAATAGTCAGATGCTTTATTATAGGAATCAGATTATTTTATCTTGGTTAGTTTAAGTAGTCTACTCTTAGTGAAATGTCACTTATATTGTTGCACTTATTTCTATTTTTAGAAATATTTTAAATTATTCTAAATTAAATATGTTTTTTTTATTATCAAAATAATTTGTATATATTTATGTTGATATGATTACAGTATTCAATATTTATTATACTTTAGCTACAGACACTTAGTATATATTACCTGCGCATATTAATTATTCCTTTTAACTCATTTATGGAAAATAATATATTGATATATAAAATGACCTCAGGGGATCCATACTTTGCTAATTATTACTGTTTCCCATTAGAGTATTGTTGGCATTTAATGAGGTATGTTTAGTTATTAGATAATAACCATAGTGAGGTGTAAGTTATAATGTAACTTTACTTTATTTTATCCATTGACAACGCATTCATAAATAGGATTGTTATACCTCTTGTCATTTATTACTTTCATAATATAATTCTTTTCTTTGATTTTGATATCATAGTTAATGTGTTCATCATAGTTTATGTTTTCATCATAGTTAATGTTTTCATCATAGTTAATGTGTTCATCATAGTTTATGTTTTCATCATAGTTTATTTTTTCATCATAGTTTATGTTTTCATCATAGTTAATGTTTTCATCATAGTTTATTTTTTCATCATAGTTTATGTTTTCATCATAGTTAATGTTTTCATCGTAGTTTATTTTTTCATCATAGTTTATTTTTCATCATAGTTTATGTTTTCATCATAGTTTATTTTTTCATCATAGTTTATGTTTTCATCATAGTTTATGTTTTCATCATAGTTAATGTTTTCATCATAGTTTATGTTTTCATCATAGTTTATGTTTTCATCATAGTTTAAGTTTTCATCATAGTTTATGTTTTCATCATAGTATATGTTTTCATCATAGTTTATGTTTTCATCATAGTTTATGTTTTCATCATAGTTTATGTTTGCATCATAGTTTATTTTTTCATCATAGTTAATGTTTTCATCATAGTTTATGTTTTCATCATAGTTAATGTTTTCATCATAGTTAATGTGTTCATCATAGGTTATGTTTTCATCATAGTTTATTTTTTCATCATAGTTTATTTTTTCATCATAGTTTATGTTTTCATCATAGTTTATTTTTTCATCATAGTTTATGTTTTCATCATAGTTAATGTTTTCATCGTAGTTTATTTTTTCATCATAGTTTATTTTTCATCATAGTTTATGTTTTCATCATAGTTTATTTTTTCATCATAGTTTATGTTTTCATCATAGTTTATGTTTTCATCATAGTTTATGTTTTCATCATAGTTTATGTTTTCATCATAGTATATGTTTTCATCATAGTTTATGTTTTCATCATAGTTTATGTTTTCATCATAGTTTATGTTTTCATCATAGTTTATGTTTTCATCATAGTTTATGTTTTCATCATAGTTTATGTTTTCATCATAGTTTATGTTTTCATCATAGTTTATGTTTTCATCATAGTTAATGTTTTCATCATAGTTTATGTTTTCATCATAGTATATGTTTTCATCATAGTTTATGTTTTCATCATAGTTTATGTTTTCATCATAGTTTATGTTTTCATCATAGTTTATGTTTTCATCATAGTTTATGTTTTCATCATAGTTTATGTTTTCATCATAGTTTATGTTTTCATCATAGTTTATGTTTTCATCATAGTTTATTTTTTCATCATAGTTTATGTTTTCATCATAGTTTATGTTTTCATCATAGTATATGTTTTCATCATAGTTCATGTTTTCATCATAGTTTATGTTTTCATCATAGTTTATGTTTTCATCATAGTTTATTTTTTCATCATAGTTTATTTTTTCATCATAGTTAATGTTTTCATCATAGTTTATGTTTTCATCATAGTTTATGTTTTCATCATAGTTTATTTTTTCATCATAGTTCATGTTTTCATCATAGTTTATGTTTTCATCATAGTTTGTGTTTTCATCATAGTTAATGTTTTCTTCATAGTTTATGTTTGCATCATAGTTTATTTTTCATCATAGTTTATGTTTTCATCATAGTTTATGTTTTCATCATAGTTTATGTTTGCATCATAGTTTATTTTTTCATCATAGTTTATGTTTTCATCATAGTTTATGTTTGCATCATAGTTAATGTTTTCATCATAGTTTATTTTTTCATCATAGTTTATGTTTTCATCATAGTTTATGTTTTCATCATAGTTTATGTTTTCATCATAGTTTATGTTTGCATCATAGTTTATGTTTTCATCATAGTTTATGTTTTCATCATAGTTTATGTTTTCATCATAGTTTATGTTTTCATCATAGTTTATGTTTTCATCATAGTTTATGTTTTCATCATAGTTTATGTTTGCATCATAGTTTATGTTTGCATCATAGTTAATGTTTTCATCATAGTTTATGTTTTCATCATAGTTTATGTTTTCATCATAGTTCATGTTTTCATCATAGTTTATGTTTGCATCATAGTTTATTTTTCATCATAGTTTATGTTTTCATCATAGTTTATGTTTGCATCATAGTTTAATTTTTTTTTGCAGTATCATGATTTCTTTTCCAATGATCAAATTGACGATTTTAAAAAATTCAGTAAAATTTTATAGAATTTTTTTTTTTCAAAAATAGTGTTATTTTTCTAATAACAATGATATAAGTATTTTTCATAATATATTTCTCTTATGATTTTTGTTGACTTACAGTGTCTATCAAATTGATTAACTCAATTAAATATTCAATATAAACCGATCTATTTATCAATTTTATTATATAAACATAATAGATGAGTGGACACTAGACAAATACTATACCTACCAATATAGTAATTCGTTATTGCATAATATTATACATCTATATTCATTGATAGTACTATCAGGTTATTCAGAAGATATAAAAATATTCAATTATTATAGTCAAATACCAAAATAAATTGAAAAACAAAAATCATAAGTGGCTTATATAAAAATAATTACATTTGATAATTGACCATAATAATATTCATTTTTACTTCAAGCTTATTGATCAATTATTATTTGAGCACTTCCCTAATTCCTTCAATAATATATTTTAGGGCAAAGCACGAAATAGGTCCATAGCGTCATCACTGTGCCATCGTAAGAGCCATCTGTTCGATCATCACCGTCACCTCCCTTTGTGCTAGCATAATAACAGTTGTTTTTATAGTTCAGCTGTTAACAAAGAGGAAAAAGCGATTGCAATATGCATGGTATAATTTGCATATCAAAACAAGATGATAATGTTGCGGACTACGCCTACAGCATTCGTAATGAGCTGCCGCGGTATTTTAGAGCCGTGCGATTCGTTTCTTCTGTTGTTCTTTTCGCATCACTGGAACAAGTGCAAATTATTGATGTCACTTGCGTATTTGTTGGTAAGGAGTTAAGAACCTAGAATGTTACTTTTGATCACAGTAAGTAAATCTTGCAACTTATCTATTGGTATCAATATATTTTAATTTTTATCTAAAATATTATTTGAACTAACCAAATATTATACAGGGTGAACAAATAGATTGATCCATAATTAGAGAATTATTAATCACCTAATGTTATGTTGTATGTTTTGAATATTTTTAGTTTTTTTTTGCCACCAAATCCCTAGCATGTTCACCTAAATTTTGAAGCATTTACTCTAAAGCATTTCAGAAGTTAAATCTGATGAGGTGAAGCGTGATCGGATTGTTGCTCTCGACGAGCGCTGGCGTTAGCACCATATATGGACTTCAAAATTTTGTCTATCTTAAAAAACTTAGTTCCAAATCGTTCCTGCCCCAATCTGGACTTTCCTTAAAGGTAGCCATTCCTTCTGCTAGAAGTAAGATGTCGATAAAATGGTCAAAGTAAACGGTAACAATCACGAAATTTGATACGTTACATTTTTCTGATACTTCTACATCATTCTGTCGAAGCATTTTCGTAATATCCTTCTAATTTTTAAAATTAATTTCTTCAAGGCAAATAGTATCAAAAAGTATGCATTAAATATTATTATTCAGCAGCTACTATATTTTCTGCTAGTAATTGTTGAGGTTATTATTAGAAGTATTAGAATTACTGTTCATGTATTTAAGAGCACAAATTTTGCTATACATTTTTTCTCCATTTCATATTTGATCACGTGCCAAAATTTCTTTCAAATCACATCTTTGAGGTTTTATTTATCTTGGAAGCAAAGAGATACAAAAAAACATTATCTCCTCTATTGATTTTAAATCAATTCAATTTTTGTGCCTGTCTGCATTATTTAAAGTAGAGATTTTGGCAAGGAAAAGGAGTTTTACATGCTTTGAATTTAATTCTATTCCCATTCCATGGATCTCCTTGAAGGGAATACGATTGGAATTCAAATATGAGAAGAAATGACTTCAATTCCTAGACCAACTTTGCATTTTATTGAAAATTACTCAGCTATTATTTTCATAGCTTTATCAAGTGTTTCTTTTTCCTCTAATAATTTCTATCAAGCAGAAGATTTTGAAAGTTTTATGAAATTTTATAGCGAGTTAAAGGATTTTATGAGTTAAAATGTCAATAATTTTTATGTTTTTTACATAATAAAACAGGATATTTCATTACGAACTATTTCCTACCATTATTCTGTATAGTTTCTTCTACTTTAATATTAACTTGTGTTTTCATTGTCCTGAACTGTTTGTGCTAAATGAGATGAAAGAGGATTCTATTTGACCAAAAAATATCTGTCTTCCGGGCTGATGTTATTACTTCCGCTGCAGCAAGGTTATGCTTTCTTCAGCTCTTCTCTCTACATGTTTTGCTGCAGAACAGTTCCAGACAGATAATTATTTATATCATATTGAGGGAAGTTTTATGAAGCGGGTTGATGGGATTGGTGGAAAACGACTTCTGGCATGAATAAAATTACTATTCAGAGAGCTAAGTTATGAGTAGGCCATTGAAGATTGGGATGAGACACTATAAGTTACTACTGTCATATCTTAAATATCCATGTGAGTAAT
Source organism: Caprella mutica (assembly GCA_947561585.1). Lineage (NCBI taxonomy): Eukaryota > Metazoa > Arthropoda > Malacostraca > Amphipoda > Caprellidae > Caprella > Caprella mutica. Next base: position 32,631 of record CANNZV010000574.1, on the reverse strand, counting down.
TTCAATTTTCAAATATAATTTCAAATATAATTTTTAAATTGAAAAATTTCAACATTTTCAAGAAGTTAATTTCTGTGCCATCTTTATCTCTACAGTAACTAGATTCTATGAATGTATATTATTTAATTGCTATCCACGATACCTACAGGTATCCTGGATATCAATTAAAATTAAATAATTATTATATATTTTTTTCTTGTATGACCGAAGATGTGGAACTTAGCTTAGTATCTAAGCACAATCCACACTATTTCAGTTTCTTTTTATTTAACATTTGCCTATACCAGGTAAAATGACTGCAGTCCATGATGTCGTGGGCGTTAATGACAATTCCTTCATGCCTCACCAGATTATGGATGTGTAAATGCAAATACTATCATTGTCTAACTGCCGAATTTCGTGTTGGAGGTGAATTTAAACCGCCATAATTCAGGCAGGAAGAATTCAGGTATCATTAGTGCACGGATCCTTTATCATGCATTGATCGTATGGCAGTGTGATGGTGTTAAATCCTCCACCCATCATACACCATCACTCACACTAACACCCATCACACCCTGACACTGGCAGAAAAACACCTTCTTCTGATATTTAGTGTTAGGTATGAATAGGGGAAATTCTGAGATATCGAACTGTTCCACACTTTCGATCTAATGAGAAAAATAACGTATTGAATTATATATTTATCTTATATTATAATCGAAAATATAGAAAAGTTCGATATTTCATATCTTTTTTTTCACCCTGAGTAGGTGTTGTAATGGGAGGGCATTGCTGTTAGACTGCTGCCTGGCAATTATTATATGCCCCATTAAATGTAAAATGCTGAGGCTAATGTCATGGAAGTGCGATGGACTGCGTAATGTAGACTGAGAAGATAGTTAAGCAAGAGGAGGTACTACACCATTTATTAGAACAACAGATAAAGTGCTATGTCATTTCGAGACACTTTGTAACATATTGAAAAGTGCCAAAGTACTGAAAAGTACCAACGTGCTGAAAAATATCAAAGTACTGAAAAATATCAAAGTACTGCAAAATAACATAGTACTGTAGAATATCAAAGTACTGTAAAATATCAAAGTACTGAAAAATAACAAAGTACTGTAAAATATCAAAGTACTGAAAAATAACAAAAGTACTGTAAAATATCAAGGTACTGAAAAATAACAAAGTACTGAAAAATATCAAAGTACTGATATCCCTTTTAAAGTACTGATATCTCTTAAAGTACTGATATCTCTTTTAAAGTACTGATATCCCTTTTAAAGTACTGATATCCCTTTTAAAGTACTGATATCTCTAAAAGTACTGATATCTCTTTGTAAGTACTGATATCTCTTTTAAAGTACTGATATATCTTTTAAAGTACTGATATCTCTTTTATAGTACTGATATCCTTTTTAAAGTACTGATATCTCTAAAAGTACTGATATCCCTTTTAAAGTACTGATATCTCTAAAAGTACTGATATCTCTTTGAAAGTACTGATATATCTTTTAAAGTACTGATATATCTTTTAAAGTACTGATATATCTTTTAAAGTACTGATATATCTTTTAAAGTACTGATATATTTTTTAAAGTATTTATGTTTTAAGTAACGTACTCATATCTCCTTCACTGCAATACTTATATCTGAATTACCGCAGTGGTATTCTCATCGAATAGCTCATTTCCTGGTATCTACACAGTACAAAATAGGAGTAACAATAGGAAGTGTTACTTAATGAGACAAATTATGGAGGGGGCAACGAAGATTAATTGGATTCACACTTAATCTCCATCATAATTATCTCCGTATATTACTGCATTACTATAGTGATTGTCCAATTGTTACCTAACACTTAGAAGATTTTAATTCAGTTATTTTCTAAGTATTTGCTAATATATAAGTTTGTGACGGGTTTGAATATCATATTTATTTAAATCATCTAAATTAACATTGAAAGTATTATTCTTTTATACACGAGTCTTTCATACTACCATACAGATTTACTGAACTGGTTCAAGAAATAAGTTACTTTAAATGCTCAAATTTTAGATACTCAATAGCGTATATTCATTCACATGCTTTGGATACCAATAATAGTTCTTATTATATTTATAAGCAGTTATATATCATCAAAATGTTAAAGCAATACAAATAGATTAAATAAATACAGTCTCTTTTGTATCCTACATTTCAAATATTGCAAATTAAATGGTTAAATGATATGCTTTATGATGGAATACATGTCACATATTGCCTTGCAATGCTTTATTCAGTGTGGTGGCAAAATAGCAAGCAAAAGCTAATAGTTACCTTGTGCCAGATAGATGTACACTATTTTATTGGCTCAGCTCACACAGCACGGCTTTAGCACCTGATAATCAGTGCACTTTGGCATATTAAATTCATTTACTGATGTGTGAACGCTATTTACTAACTGATAAAATACACACACGCCATGTTATTTCTACGTGATGGATATTTTTCTCAGGATCGATCATACGTCTGGCAGAATTAGGCACAGTAACTCCATTCATTTAACTGTGAGGGTATAAACTCGTCGCTGACTTCGTACATTGGCCGAAAAAACATCTCGTCGGTGCATTCCATATTATACCTTTATTTAGTTAGAATTGAGAGCATTTTTTCTTATGCATATTCACGTGCAGTTATTATATTTAAATTATTACAGTATTTTAATTCACTTTAATGGTTGTTGTCTTATTTAGATTTAAATATTCTTAAACAAAAAATAAACAGTATGTTATCTTTTCTCATGAAGGTGTATCCGTGGTACAGTTGTTAACATTTCCCATGAAGGTGTATCCATGGTACAGTTGTTAACATTTCCCATGAAGGTGTATCCATGGTACAGTTGTTATCGTGTGTACCGTGCAATAAAATCACTTCCTCCGGGTAAATATATTTTCAATTAATTTTTATCTCTCTTTGTCATGGGAATGTTTCCACGCGACTTAATCAGACATCGTAAAATTGGTTCGTAACCTTGTGGTGGAGCTGGTCGCAAACCGTACCGATAAGACTGAATTATATGACGATGCCGTGATAAGTTGTCTCGGGTCTCAGAGAAACAACTCCATTTATCTGCGTTAGAAACATTTATATAAATTATTGTCTATTGTGTCCGCGGTATCATTCGTGCGGTAAAGAGTCCTATGTCCGGTAAAAGAATTATCTGTGCGGTAAAGAGTCTTATGTCCGGTAGAAGAATTATCTGTTCGGTAAAAAGTCCTATGTCCGGTAGAAGAATTATCTGTGCGGTAAAAAGTCCTATGTCCGGTAGAAGAATTATCTTTGCGGTAAAGAGTCTTATGTCCAGTAGGAGAATTATCTGTGCGGTAAAGAGTCCTATGTCCGGTAGAAGAATTATCTGTGCGGTAAAGAGTCCTATGTCCGGTAGAAGAATTATCTGTGCGGTAAAGAGTCCTATGTCTGGTAGAAGAATTATCTGTACCGTAAAGAGTCCTATGTTCGGTAGAAGAATTATCTGTCCGGTAAAGAGTCCTATGTACGGTAGAAGAATTATCTGTCCGGTAAAGAGTCCTATGTCCGGTAGAAGAATTATCTGTTCGGTAAAGAGTCATGCAATCTGGTGGATGTAATCTCAATATTTATGGACCGATAGATGTAGGATAAAAGTGAAAGCAACTTTAAGTCTGATTAATTTTATCGCTATCAATTAATTTAAGTATATTTACTCGTTAATTATTGTAACGAATTGCAACTAATTTTAATTATTAGTACATATTTAACAATAGCCAAAGCAATGAAAATATTGATATCTCCCCTTAAATCTCGAGATAACGTTAGCAATAACAGTCAATAGTATTGAGTAAGCTATTTATACCTATAGATCTTTACGAGGTATGCACCATTAATTGATTCAATATTGGTCACTAAATTCCCAGAACATTCTCCCATGAACAGCTGGCATGTAAATCACAACTAATATGCGACATGGCAGCTTAATAACTGTATCAATTGGAAGACTCTAATGTCTTTTAAAGCCTCACAATCTCTTATCAATTTGAAGAATGGCCTTGCAGTGTGACTCTAACCTCTATGCTCCACACTACCTAGAGTCACTCCAATTCAGATTTAGTTCATTTTAAGAGCATTAAGTTGGTTTTCGTGTTTCTGGCTGTGCGTGATAGCTAAGCATGATTCGTGTACTCTGCCATCGATAACTTAAGTGCAATAATGTGACTTGATTTAGCCACTCATAGGTAAAATGTACTGCTTCTTTTTAACTGTCAAATTTACAAATACTTAGAACATAGTACATTATTGCATAATTAGGTGATACCCTTGCCAGCATCGATTGGCTAGGTATCCATAATCATTTGATAATTACATGCCATTTCATTTCTTGCTTATTTACTTTATTGTAAAAGTATAAATTCAAATAACGTTACTTTTTGCTACTGCTATGTATTAGGTAGTTCTTTCATTATTCAATATAAATTCTTTGTCTTCACTTGCGATAATTTTTTCACTTACATTTAAATTCTTTGTTTTCATTTAGGACAAAGTCTTTCTTTTTGTGAGTGCAATGCACTATTGTCTGTGGCATTCGTCACATTACTTTATTGCTGAATTTTTTCGAGTACATGTGCTGAATGAGTAGCTTTCTTTCCTCCATGAGCTTCAGTCACCGTAAGGTGATAGTAAATTTTTCCTTTGTGCTTTTTCATCTTTTTCACAATCGATGTGGTTAATAGATTCGTAGCTGGAATAACTAGAACGGGCACTCGTAGAGAGCAGCGCATACATTCGTCGCCGCTTCATTCGATTTTCATGCTTTTGACCTTGACCTTGACCTTCAACCCAATCGCTCCCAAAATCTAATCATATGGTTCCTGAATATTGACCAATCGTCTCGTCAAATTTCAGGCAATTAGCAACTGCTAATTTCCTTTTAAAGAAATTATTTTTTTGGATATAGAATATTTGTTTGATCTTGAGCATTCCATACCTTTTTCGATAATGTCTCTTCTTTTCAATTATAATAATTTCCATTGTGCGAGTAATTAATAATAACATTCTTCAGTTCTAACTTCTCCATTTTTAATTAAAAGGATGATATAATGGAATATAATCCAATTAAACTATTAACTGTTAATTGGTATTGACGTTCCTTTAGCATTGTAATATTCACTTCATCTTACTGTATAGATTATAAATTAAACACAATGTGAAGGTAAAATGTAGAATGATATTGAATGCTAGGAATTAGAGTACGGGTTAGATTATTAAATCGATTGAACTATTTATTCACTGTTTTCCAATAGATTGAGTACATATTTTCTGGAGAGAGTTTTAATCTCTTTCCATAATCCTCTCTTATCGAAAGATGGAGAGATGTGTAGCGGTGAGAAGAAGACAAAAGGTGTTTTTTTCTCACTGACCATATAGCGCGAGGAAACCTCTGTCTGATAATTGCCAGAGAAAAGTTAGAAAAGAAAGAGAGGCAAAGAAATTAACCATCTTCTCCACAGTGTTGGGGTTTTATTATTTTGTTAGGTGAATTGTATGATCACTTCTATAATGTAATGTGTAAATTGTATATAAAATACTACAGTTTTAGTAGTATTTTTGCCAGAGAAAAGTTCAATTTGAACATGATGTATAATTGCAGTGTAACATTTTTTAAATGTTTATAACTTCCTGTAATTTGGATCGATTTGAAAGCAGTTCTTTTTAAACACTCTCAAAAAATCAGAATTCTAAAAAAAATAGTCTAATATTTCTTCAGCAAATGCTGTTCTCACTGCATAGTCGTTTGCGTTAATTTGTTCGTTAATTTTGAGTTTATAGAAGTAGAATTTATGTTTCTTGAAAATTCTTTGATATTATTACGAGAAGTCTTCGGATTACCTTTGAAATAATCCTTGATAGGTTCTGGATCAAAATAGTAGGTTGATATGAACTGAGTTTTTCACTGTTTTAGTTGAGTTGATCTTTTTGGGTCATTTTTACTAGACTTATTAGAAGATGTTGTTTCTTTTCTACCAAATATCTGTTCAAATTTTCTCTTGAGTAGTCACGCTGCTTTCGGACTAAATATGTAATATAATAAATACTATTGTAAAATATTGAGATTGTTTTAAAACTAATCGAATCTCAGTCGAACCGCTATTAAGGAAGTTATTTAAGTTAAGAATGGCAAACACTACTGTTGTACAGTGTACACCCTGTATACATTATTTACTGCATTTTCTGAATACACTTTAGGCTTTTGGAAATGTTTATATGGGATATGAAAATCGACTTCTTCCGTATCAAATTTATATCCGAATTTCATGCTTAGATGCAAGCTATCAAATATCCGACGATAGGAACAGCGTCACTGTATAGTGTAGTATAACTGTATAGAGTATACTGTGTAGACTGTAATAGAGCTGTATAGTGTAGTATAACTGTATAGAGTATACTGTATAGACTGTAATAGAGCTGTATAGTGTAGTATAACTGTATAGAGTATACTGTGTAGACTGTAATAGAGCTGTATAGAGTATACTGTGTAGACTGTAATAGAGCTGTATAGTGTAGACTGTATAAGAACTGTGTAGAGATAGAGTATAAACTTCTACTTTTCTTGATAAATAACATCTGAGTATTATTAAATTTGTTATTTCGTTAAATAGGTCTATAGTCAAACATGGAAGAAGTTATGGAATAAAATGTAGTTCATTACTCCCAGTTTATAATAATTGGAGATGAGTTACATGGGTAGATTTCATTCTCCACTGACTGCATTATCATTAATTATGGGCTAATTTCATCCTAATTTAAACTTTGGTAGGAATGTTCATAAATAGATTAATTAAATGGAATTGTTTGTGTGTAATTCATTTCTCCTGCATAATAAAATAATTGAAGGAATACATTAAAGGGGTACTAGAATTTGATAGTGTCAAATATTCGTAGTACAGCAGTAATTTACCGATCATGAAACTTAACATTTATAATGGCTTATTATTATCATTTTTCTTGTGGTTATTATATCCAAACTATCTGCAGTCAAAAATAGTAAGGAATTATAAAGGTTATAAGAATAGAGACAGCGCCATATACTATAGAGACTAATTGGAGCAACTCCATGAATTATTGATATAGGTGATGCTATATAAATAGATATAAATAACGTCACAGTACTGAATTATGCAGACTTCATATCAATATACTGTAGATTACTAGTGTCCAATTACCTTATTGATATAACTTTTTTAAATGAATGCTATAAAATGATCTTCACTATGAATTTATAAACTATAATGTCTTGTAATTGAAATTTATTATTATTTCAAAATTATCATTTTAAAAAGAAATATGAAGGTTACTGCTTAAGACCGATAACTTAGGTAAGAATTTGTTATGTTTCATGTATACAGTTTTTGTTTAATAGATTCTATAAGCTTTTAGAATCAACCGTTTATACATTTTATTTTCAATTTTTATAAGGCCGCATAAATTAGTATAGGTATATGTGATTTTAATTATGTTAATATCTGCTTCAAAATGAACAATAAAGATTATCGTCTGTATCAAATGGTGGTCCATTGCCCGCAGCTTATCACTTTGATGATTTGGGTTGAAGCAGCTCTCCATAATTCAATACTCCCATTGGAATTCTTTCTTTGGGCTGTCCAAGCTATTTCAGATTGTTCTGCTTTAAGTCAAGGGTTGGCTTTGATGTCCAGCTATAGCAGTGCTCAAAAATCATTGCTGCTTGATTAAAGTAGATAATATTCAGTTGAGAAATACACTGCCTCTCATACAAAGCCAGCGGGGAAAAATTAGACCCTATTTTGAGCCTGGGAGTCGCGATGAGAAATGGCTTTCGAAAGCGTACAAAGTATCTAATTACATTGAAGTACCATTTCAATCAGAAAGTCGATGAGTTACTTTACATTTTATGATATCAAACTATTTCAGTCAGTATATCATTAAATGATATATTCCACGTATTCATTAAGACTATGCTTATAATTAGTGCACTGAGAGTATTACATTTTGCTTAGCAAAGTCATGAATTAAATTAAACAACGAATGCAATTGAAATATAAATAGGAAATAGTTATTAGTTATATTACACACACAGATAGAAAATAATAATTATATCTATATACATTTGGTATTTTCTCTGAAATTTATCAAATGTAATTACGAATTAAGTTTGTCATTAGAATTTTGAGCAAATTAGATTATATGCAAATTTTTTTTTCTTGGTTAAAGACTTAATAAGATATTTCAATAAGAATACTTTGCAATACGATAAAACGTTTAAATCAATTGCATATTGGAATTACTACCATTAAATACCCTAAAATGTAGATTATAATTTAGTTACATTGTAATTTGAACTATATACGAAACGAAATAAGAAAGCTATTCTACAATCGAAAAAAAGTGCATCTGCAATGATTTTTACATAGCTTACTAATTTCCCTTTCCAAAAAGAAACTCTGCGTGTGGCTATTTTGAAGTTGGTCTGGGTGAACGGTGAGAAAATGATAGGAAGTTAGAAAACTGTCATTTGTGAAATTAGCAACATGCAGTGACTCTTTTCTCTGATTTCAACTCCATTTGATTTAGTCTGGAAATAAGTTTCACCGACTCCTGTGTGAAGGGAAAAATATAAAATAAAATATTGGTATCTGATCGTTGATGCAGCTTCTGTATTTTAAAATATTATATTTGAACTTCCAATCAAAAACTATTTATAATTTAGATATGGAAATAATATTTTGATGTTTAATTATAAATTATTTATTTTGTGGAAAGAAATGTCAGCTATATGTGCAATGTTTTACAACAATATCGTCAATGAATAAACATATATTGTGTGTGCTCTATTAGTAATAATAAAGCTCTTATTAGATTTAATTGATGAATTGACAGTCTCTCTATTATTTGTTACAGGTAAGATCATCCTTTTCAGTTTATATTCCAATGGTATTATTATTCGTGATAAGATTTTGAAAGCTCCATATGCAATTTCTTTTTGGTTGCTGGCGTTCAACAAATCTGTTTTATCTGCAAACTGTTTTTTATTGAGGAAATATTTTTTGTCAACAATTGAACACATTGATCCAAGATAAACTAAAAGTTTTTGTAAACACTAACAATACAAATTGAGTAGATGTATCAAAATATTATTGCACGATGATACAAAAACTTTATCATTAGTATTAATATGAGTACATTGACACAATGAAAATACATCCATTTTCTTAATAACAATTGTTTTGTGAACTATTTATATGATGATGTTGAAGGTGGATTAAATATCTATTCCATCATTATCTCCACTCATTAACTACTCCATCTCTAACTGCTCCATCTCCTGCTCCACAGCTCCGCACTCAGTCGCAGCTGCAAATTAATGGAGTCTTTCTTCCTTTTCAGAGACGCTGGGATTTTGTCCGTAAATCAGTGCGGAGGGCCATTGTTTATGATTTGCCCGACGAGGCGCAGGCCGGAGTAATCGTATTTAACGCAAAGAGCAACCGAGCGGCTCCTTTATCAACGGTAAGGTTTGCGTGAACTCACAAGCCGCAGATAAATCCATCTCTTTGAAATAGAACTGTAGGTGGAGTCACAGCCAAATTTCCATGCCATTTCATTTTGCCATACAGAACCACCTCAATTGCTCTTTCCTGAATAAACTTCCCCGCTATTTTGGAGGTTAATTGACTTGGTGTAAATGAGTTGGCACTATTTCATAATTCAATTCACTCCCTGAAATTCATTTTACGAAATGAAGCATGTAATAAAATTGGGGTTGAGGAAATTGTCATGACCGTAACTCGCATCGCTCTACTTTCATACTCTTCATATTTGAATACTGAAGTCCCAGACCTGTTTAGAGAGCCTGTGCTTACGCATTTATTTGTTTTGTTCTGTTAGTGACGTAGTGTATTTTTGTTAGCAAACACCGAGAAATAATTTAAAATGTAATGTCATTCATGGCAAACAGCCATCCTCATGTTTCTCTGGCTAGTTTTTCTGCCCAATTGCAGTACGGACACTGAATACTAAGGAGTATGATTGCAATTGGTTTTAGACCATCAGACCTCTTGTAGAATACATATTTTTGAGGCTCTTCATTCTTTACAACAAGGAATGAAATTCAAATGCATGTAGTAAACACTCAAAATTAAATGAAGATAAACCTCCCTACAGGCAATTTGAAATTTAGATTTTCATATATTATATTAATTCACAGTATGGAATATAAGTATTGATTAACCTTTTTCAAGCCAAATTAAAATGCAACTTTAACTAAACTATCATTATCAATCTACTCAATATCAACTTTTTATTGGCTCAATATCAATTATTTGTGATTATTTATTTTTGAGGAAATTTTCTAGAGTTGAGTTTGATTGATGAAGTAGGGGCTCATATATCTATTCTGAAAGAAGCAATATAGCTCGTCCACATATTTCATTCGGGAATCCAAAAAATCCTATTATAGATGATGTATTCCGGTGCATTATGCTTGGTGCACAGTAGAAACAATAGACTATGTGATAGTTAATGTAGCGGAACTTCTATCTTACTATTCTTATGTATCTTATTATCCATCACATGTCATTTTATTTATATTTTTAAATTTTACTTTAATTCTCATTTTGATTAATCATATTTTACAGCTTGATAGCCAAACTGACTTGAGGGAGCGAGTGGGCTCATCGTTGCCCAGAAATCCCTCTTCTGTGCGCACTAGTCAAGCTTGCATAGCTTGCGCTCTTCACAGTGCTTCAAAACTGCTTAAAGACGGCCGTGCAAGAACCAGAGGCGCCACAGTCATTCTCATAACATCAGGAGACCAAACAAGAGAATCCGAAAAAGAAGATGTGATGAAAGTAGTTTCAGATGAAGGCTTTCGACTGGTTCTTGTTCTGTACCCATTAGTTGAAAGGCCCGGCATGCCAATACCAGCTCATGCTCTGGTTTCCGTTGCTAGACAGTCCGGAGGATCAGTTTTTACGGTGATGGACGAAGGAGTTGGGACAGACTCTAAAGTCAACATGCTCGTCTCTCTCATGGAGGCACTAAGATCAGCAGTCAGAGCCGGGGGTGCGAAAACACCGATTCTGGTACATTCGGCTACATACCCTGGGGGGATTGTTCCTTACAGTGTCGGTTCTTTTGCATTGGATTCTTCCTTAGCTTCACACGCTCGGTTCGCAGTCTATTACTACGACCTAAATCATGTTGGTAATGTGATCCATCTGACCGCTCCATCCGGCACTACCTTCGCTTCCGTGAATATGCAAGAGGAAGATGGAGACGTCAACATGATTTTTGTGAACCTTCATAATGCTGAGGTAAGTAAAGATCATTTAGTTATTTTATTCGCAGATGAAGTGAAATGAAGTATGATATTACAGTATATGATTAAACCTCGAGTGATGGAAATTCAAGAGCAAATAGTGCAATGCCCATTATTTAAGAATAATATTAAATTCAAAATTAACACGCAGCTCAAAAGTTTCGCATGTTAAGAAATTTTTCATATGGTTTATATTATTGATATAATATACATCATATTAATGATATATTATTTTTATTTTTCATCAATATTTCATTGTTTTTTTTTTGTTTAAAAAGTTAATTGACAAAACCTTGCAGGTGTAAAGTTGAGACAAAGTAATGGCATAGGTGTAGTACCTTCTATTTCACATACCACATAATTCGGTAATACCATAATCCTTATTATTATTATTTAATATATGCACAGCACAATTCATTGCAAATGATTTGTTTGTTCATATACTTTGTTCGAAAGTTAATGAAATTAATTCAATTCTTTTACAGTAAAAAGTTATATTTAGATGTTGTTACTAAGTTTCTTTACAATTGGAGTTGAAAAGATTTGTTTGTAGTAGCCTGTTGCACTGGGTGAGTGTTACACAGAACTTAATATGTTTGTTTGGGTATTCAAAATTAATCTATTTGAACATGTTAAATTATAAACTATAATATATCAGTTACTAATTATTTCTAACTTTATAGCAATTGATAAATATATGGAATTCTTTTTAAATACTTAGAAAGAAAGTATAAAGTATCAGTTTGGTTTAAATTGAAATCCTATGAGGTAGTAAATTTAAATGCTGCTGACAAATGCTCTAAATGTATCGATAAGTCTTCATGAGGATGACTTAGGAAGTCCTTTATATTGATGAGTTGGTCTTTTCCGGGACTGCCATGAAGTTTCTAATGAAGGATTGGGCCACTCCTTCAAACAGGACTGAAGAGTAGTCAAATACTCCTAGCGTCAAAAATGGTAAATAGATCAACTCTTATGATTAGCTTCTAGTTTTTCATTTGGGTTCACTGGAGTGGCTCTTGATTTAGCAATTGGAGGGGAGGGAGGGAGGGAGGGGCCGATATTTGATCGCTCAGCAGAATATTCACCAGATCAACAAACATTGAAAATCTTAGAGCAAAATGAACAGATAATTAGTAATTTTGCAAGTGGTTTCAATTTGACAATGTATTTCTTCTTCATTCGAATCTTTTTCTTTCAATTATTAGTCAAATAAATATTGAAGATGATGATTTTTACCGACTATACTCTCAGTATACTTTGCCAATAAAATGATTGGAAAAGTTTGCTTAATTTCTTTATTTACTTTGGAAATACCTTACTCCAGTATTGCAGAGGGAAATAATTGTATAATTCTTATTTATGTCTCACAAAATTGCAACATCCCAAGTGAATTATCATGAGAAATATTCAAATTGTCCCAACAACGTTAATATTATATTGCTTCAAAAGAGTGAGTTGTATTTTCACCACAATTGGTGGAAATTATAAACTGACGCTTGCGATTTGAACTTACTTCTATTATATCCATTTTTAAATTAAAAAATTAATATTTGTAATAATCCTAACAGAAACTGGTTCACCAAATAACTGTTGTCTGTCTAATGAAAATTAGAAAATCTAAAATAAAATTAACAAACTTCTTATAATGTACATTAAAAATTTTATTTGAACAGGACGTTAATGTCATGGAAATTAATATTCACGGACAAAATGTTGTTGCTATTTTTTATTTAAATTATAATAATTTTTCCCCGAAGATAAATACAAGTGTTGGTGAAAAAATGGAGTCGCCAAACATTTTGGCATCATATTCTTTTAAAGACAAGCCAGTTAGGCTTTACATATTTTAATGATTTTGTTTTTATTTAAAATGAATATTGTTTATCTATATAGTTGTTTTATACATTATCACATATATTAAAAAAAACAGGCGCTTGTGTAACAGAGACTGCCTGAATGTTTGAAGTTACAAAAGGTACTGTCTCTAAAGTAATGACTTCTTTTGAAAGAGAAGGAAAAACGTCCTCGACAGAACACAGGTCTAGCCGAAAGTCAAAGTTGTCTGAAAGAGAGAGAGAGAGACTGTCAGACTATATCGCATTTTTTAGAGTACATTGCAACACCACGGCTCTTAAAATCACTGCATAGATCAATGAACACATACAGAACACAGTTTGCTCAGAATCTATTTGTCGGTAGCTGCACAAATCTGGATTACACGAAAGAGCTGCAAGGTGTTTCTATTTCTTATCCAATTTCTGTTTGTGCATTACTTTTATTCAAATAATCTGTAATATGCTACCATAGCAAAATTATTGTGGTACCGTAGAATATTAAGTGGGTCCTACTTTAACCTACAGTTACCAGTGATAACTTTCTCTCTGCGTGAGTGATTTTAAATAGAAAATACTAATCAAATCTCACTAAATCCATTTGTGCAAATAATTATTTCTCTATGCGTTGGTTGAATTGCAGTTAATAGTTTCGAGAGGTCTTTGAGAGTAAGCTTTAGAATGTTAGGGGCGGCGGTAAGTAAGTAAGATGAGTCAGCAAAAATAGCGAGAACATTCTCAAAGTTAGGAACTTTACAAGTAAATGTCTTTATAGACTCTCGTGTATTTTATTTTTATTGGCATCTTATTTCACCTGAAATGCCATTCATACATTCTGAAGTCTGCCATTTAATGAAAAAGGGGTAATGTAATCTTCCTCGTTTATATTAAGATAGAAAGATATTGTAAAATTTTCAAATAGAATTTAGTGATTTCTTTTGTGAGTACTAGTATGGAGTACAAAATACTTATTAATTATGGTTGCTAATGATGAACTAACTACAAAATAATTCAAATTTATTGTAAATTACAGATGTGCTTTCGTGAAATCAGTCATTTTCTTAAATTATATTCGTGAATCGAACGAATTGAACATTTTCCAACTGAGTAATTACTTCTTAATAGTCTTTGACAATCTTGTGACTGATAGAAAATACATCCATTTATTCACGCACCAAATACGGTTTTCTCAGATATATAGATTTAATGATATCAATGCAGGGTAATTCACAAATTATCAATTGGCTTCACATCTTCGGTCATATACCGGGTGGGCCAAAAGTCACTCTACCATTTTAAAACTTTATTACAAACAAACTATAAAAGATAAAGCTTATTAGTAAACTGCAAAGGAAAGCAGAATATTTAAAGTTTTTTACATAAAGAATTCCTTCAAATATCTTCCTTCATTAATTAGCACATATGAACTCTAGCTGTCCTGTGTGATTTGCATCACTCTTCTCATTATATCTGGTGAAAAGTTGATAATTTCTTAGAAATATTCCGTTTTAGTTCATCAAGCGTGTTTCGATTACTTGCGAATACCTTTTCAATTAAATATCCCCAAAGGAAACAATCTGAAGCGTTTCATCCAGTAATCGAGGTGGCCAAGAAATGTTGACAAATTAAGCGTAGGTAATTTTGTCGGGCTGGATAATGAATTTGCTGCTTTTGAAAGATTCCTGGAATCAACTGAATTTTATAAGGATTCAAATTTAAATTCTGCTTTAATATGCGCCGGAGTGACGTTCAAGACAATTGCAATTGAGTACTACTCTTTATCTTGAATGTTGAGTAGTCTTCTGTAACGCTAAAATTCACATGCTGATTAACTTCTTCAGTGCGAGATGATTTCGGTCTTCCAGTTCGATCTTTGTCAGCATATGATCCCGTTCGTCTGAATTTTTCTACCAAGGAAAGAATGCAGATCTTAGATTAACACTTGTTGATATTTCTCATAAAACATCTCCTTACTTCGGCAACTGATCCATTTTAGTTGAAAATAATAAGCAACAATTGTGTGGCTCTTTTTTCCATATTGAATTTAGCCATTTTTTTAATTTTACGATTTCACACATTGAAAAGTAGATTTGAAATATCTGAAATCTGAAAGTCATATATTGATTTTGTTTCATATCAACTAAAACTTTAAGTATTCTTCTTTCATTTGCTGTTAACTAAAGATTTGTATCTCCTTTAGTTTGAGCGTAATAAAATTTTAAAATGGTAAAGTGACTTTTGGCCCACCCGGTATATGGAAAAACTATACAATAATTATTTTTATTTTATTTTGTACCTATGATATTTGCAAGTATCATGCATACGAATTAAAAATAAATAATTATTATGATATAGTTTTTTCAAATATATGAAACCGACTGATAATTCGTAACTTAGCCTACATAACTGACGTGTGTTTCAACACTTTTTTCGCATTGTTTGTTTTGGCCATGTTGAAATGGCACAGCGACTTATTAATGTTGCATGCAATGTTTTCTGAGAAGAGTCAGATTATTTATCCATTTTGATGCAATATGCACGGCATGAGAAGGAGACACTAAATGTCAAACTTCATTCAATGTTTAATGTGACTCTTTGCCCTTCTGACATCTACTGAAAATAGAGTAAAACACTGAGAAACGAGCATAGCAATGGGGGTAAATGATAACAATGATAACAAAGGGGTAAATGATAACAATGGGGTAAATGATAACAATGGGGTAAATGATAACAAAGGGGTAAATGATAACAATGATAACAAAGGGGTAAATGATAACAATGATAACAAAGAGGTAAATGATAACAATGATAACAAAGGGGTAAATGATAACAATGATAACAAAGGGGTAAATGATAACAATGATAACAAAGGGGTGAATGATAACAATGATAACAAAGGGGTAAATTATAACAATGATAACAAAGGGTAAATATAATAACAATGATAACAAAGGGGTAAATGATAACAATGGTAACAATGGGGTAAATGATAACAAAGGGGTAAATGATAACAATGGTAACAATGGGGTGAATGATAACAATGATAACAAATGGGTAAATAATAACAATAGGCTTAAGAAGCACAATAACAATAATTTAAATACTAAGAAAATGCTTCAGGGAAACACACAAAAACAATAATTAAGTCAAAAAACACATAAAATTCGATCTAGCAAATCAAGGAAAAATATGAATTTTTATTTCTCACCTAAATGATAATATCAGTTTTGTGTATTTTTTAAAGTAGTATCCAATGCTATAAATTCAGTTTAATATTAAAAGCATTGTAATTATTCTACTACACAGGTATATTCCATGAATTAATTGTTATCACTGATTGCCTTTTTTGAAAAGTTTTAGAGCTTTAGCATAGACAAAAAAGAAACTTATATCGAAGTGATAGGAGAAGTTTAAAATGCTCTTCAGTTTGCTTTATTTACCGAGGAAATCATTAATTCATTTATTTACTTTATCCACGGGGTATATCAATTATTTATTCATTTAATGTGCAGGGAGAATTGCCATGTATTTATTTATTCCTCTCTATTTTCAAAGTTATAATTCATTTATTTTCATTCTTTTGAATGCAATGAAGTGGAGGTCGCTTATATATTGCTTTAATATTTAATTTTCAGAAAGGATTCAGAAGAAAATGTCATTTTAAAATACGAAGAAAATCTATTCATTCGCATATAAGACGAAAATGGAAGTGAAATTATAATTATTATTGATAACAATTAATCATTGCTTAAACCGATATTTCTAGATATATCAAATTTTCTAGATGTTCAATTTGTTGATTCGTTTTGAATGTGATTTCAATAGGAAAGTACCTTTTGCCGAGAGACATTGAGTATCTGCAGAGAGTTTTAGAGACAGCAGAGTTTTTGCTCTTACTTTTCTCGGGCTTTTGTCTCGTTACGCTCATTTTTAATGCAAAGTGCATCCGAGCAAATCTGCACCAAAGCCGGTAATTCGAATGCGAATTAATGGAGACTTTTTTATAAATCATTGCTATTTTATTTTATTGCTTGAATTTTTATCTCTGCCAAAGAGTGGCAAGAGGTTGCATGGCGGTTTGTTAGAATAATTCAGAAAAATGTTGGCGTATTTCAATGAAGTTCGAAAGAGTGGTCAGTAATGTGGCTTAAAAATGAATACATTTAGTGAGATGGTATCGATATCTTTGTCGCAATTCTTACTATAATCTGATAGTCAACATATAACTAACTGTATATTATTAACCATTAGATATGATATATCCATGATTTTTAAGATACAGCCTAATATATCATTGACTACAACTTAGATATCACACGAATTGCAAATAAACAACCCAAACAAGTTATGCGGATGTTATTCGCTTTCATTATATACTATTTTTGTTTGTGTATTACATAATACAACATTTGAATCTTCTTCATATTGTACTATTGTTACTCTCTATTCATAACATACAACATTTGTGATTTTCATAATTACCGGATATTTTTTGAATGAGAAACACGCTTGCTAATAACTTATAGGCGAGAGTTAGCATAATAATAGGTATAAGATGAGGCAAATAAAAGTGGCTGACAGCACCATTACCACTAACAAGTTCTCATGTTAACATGTCTAATGATGTGTCACTATTCATATGAAGTAGTGCCTACTGCTACCAATTACATCCTCAACACTGAGTAGCTTTCAGGACTCCATTTGTAATAATATCATCCTTCTCTTGCCATATATGTAATACATTCAAAGAACTTAAATACCATATAACTATTAATGCAAAGCGGCAATTAATAGATGAATGGAAATTTTGTTATTAAAAGTAGCATTAAAATATATTCATTGTGTATTATATATATTGTGGAAATATGTATATTTATAACCTGATATGATATTTAATATGCATCTAATTAATGAGGCTTCACTCTAAAAAATTTATTAAGTTATCGAAATTGATATGAATTTGATGAAAGAAAAGACGACTAACTTACAGATACAGATAGGGAGACTTTATTCATAGAACATTAAATTAAAAGTATCAGAGACACCATCGCATTCACAGTACAGCAATTATACTTATCGTTAAAACACTCAATTAAATGTAAAAGATATAACCTATTGAATATAATTTCTAAAGTTATAGGTTTCTAATGACCCAAGCTTTCGCTGTAACATTTTCACGGGAATTGGTGAGTGAAGAGAGTGCTAATTCAAAATACATTACAGTTATTTATATTCAATTGACAATTAAACAGAACTGTAAATACCTTAAAAATGAAAAGTATATTAGGCCCATACAAAACTAGTAGTTTCACCACTGCGTTGTCACTGCTCTGTTTATGCATCTTCAATGAATCACTGTTAAATGAATGGAAAGCAAATTTGAATACTATACTAGCGTTTCTACCGCCTTGGCAGTCGGTGTTGCTACGGCGCTAGGTGGAGGTAACGCCTCTGGATGCGTTACCAACGCTGCGGTAGATACGCTTCGCAAAGTATACTGGGCAGTTTCACAGCGACAGTGATAGTATAAGAAAGTAGAAGATATCCCAATACAGCTAATATAAAAAAAATGTATATCATTTTTAATATATAATTCTTTACATAAATTTTTATTTACATAATTTTTATATACATATATGTTTATTTACATAAAATTTATTTTCATAAATTTTTATTTACATAAATATTTTTTACATAGCTACATTTTTTTATTTATATATATTTTTTTCTTTTACTATCGATTCCCCATTAGTTTTAGTGGGGAAGTACAGTACTAAATATATATATATATTAATCAGACTCTAGAATTTAAAAAAATGAACACAATTTTTTTAGAAAACTGTGAATTTTTTTTATAAAATAAAGAAATTTAGAAAAAATTACAAGAAAACTCAAAATTACACAAAAAGGAAATTCATATATTTATAAAATTTGTATCGAATCAACATTCAATTCATACAAAAAACACTATATTGACTGCGTTATCACCGTCTAGTATACTTTGAATTTTAAGAAGCGGTAACAGGGCAGTGACAACGCGGCGGTGAAACTGCTAATATACAGGGTGACCCACTAAAAAGTTAACCGTAAGTAGCTACATTTTATGATGCAACTATTCATCTGTCGATTCCTAAAAAAAATCAGTTTAATCTATTTTACGGTATGGATACAGCAAATTTTTCAGTGTAGGGTAGCTAAAACAGGCTTGTGCAAGGGGAGAAAATAATTTCCAATGATGGTTGAATGAAAAAAAAAATCAAATAAACAAGTTGTAATAAATCCCTAATGATTTAAATTGAAAAACATTTAATCAGGTTATAATAAATTTCTCCAAATGTCAAAAAATAAATGCAACAAATGATGCTCTACGCACCATTTCCTTCCACGTGACCTCCATTTCTGTCAACACACAAGCAAGCCTTTGTTATCATTGCATTCATGACTCTTTTGATCAGCTGTGGATTATCTTTGAGTAAATTGACTTCAAGAATGATCCTATCTCGCAACTCGTTGAGGTTTTGCGGTGAACTATAGTTCACCTTATTCTTTAGATATCCCCATAAAAAATAGTCGTAGTACATGGGCCTAAATATAAAAAATCAGTTTCCATCACACACGTTTCCCAGGTAGCAGTTATTCTCATGCCAATGTTGTCCCAAGAAACATTGCTACCTGGGTACTTCTAATTCGAATTACTTGTTTTGCTTCAAACTAATAAAACTTAATTTCGATCATGATGTTACTGGCTTGGCAGATAATGGTGTGATTGAATATCGATATCACTATCTAGCCTGCGTTTCTCAATTAAGAAATACCAAATTCAAATGTTCAAATAGCCTAATATGTTTGTTTTATACACTCAATTTCCGAGACCGAAAATTCAGAGATCGAATTTTCCGCCCAAATCTCATGTACATTGAAACCCTGCTCTATTTCCCCACGCAAATTGTCATTATATTCACGATGCACTTTATCATCTGACAGCTTACTCTATCCACTGACAGAAGGGTGTTTGGCGCTACCAGATAGAGAACAGGGCAGACTCCCACCAGGGTCTGCACATCCAAGTCACAGCTCAGCCCAACCCTGACAATGACGTCACTATCAAAGTGTGGACCAGTCAGGACCAGGAGGAGAGCTTCAACGAGGAGGAGTCCAGTCCCATCATCATCTATGGAGAGGTTAAGGTAAGTCACCTTTTTTCACCTTAAAGGAAATTAAATCAATTAAGGCGAGAAGTTAAATCTAGATAAATACTCTCATTAGTAATATATATGATTACATTTCATAAGCCTATGACTTCATATTATTTCTTTATTTTGATTTAGAATAAATATTAACTCAGTCAACTGTAAAATTGTAAAGGGCATTGCGAGATACCTAACCTTTAATGTCATTATTTATGGATAAAACATCATATCACCTTTATAAAATAATCATGATTATTACATGCATTACTTATTGATAATGTACTGATTATTGCATGCATTTATTATACATAATCACTAGTTTTTCCCTGAATCCTTAGTTTTCAATTTTCCATTTATTAAACTCACCACAAAAATATGATAGGTGAATTGTTACAGTTTTTGTTGAGAAATAAATGGAAAGAAAGGAATGTTCTGCAGAAGCACTGCTCTAAAATATACAACGAAAAAAGAATTACTGAGCACTAACAAGCAAAATTCAGAACGGTCTATTTATTTGAAATTCTCTCTTGAGTACCGATCAAACACTCTTGAAAAGAGTAATAAAACAAGAGAGAACTCTTGGTGACAGCTCCGGACAAGAGGAGCTGAAATGAATGAAAACCTGACACTCTCAGACTTCATAATTGAAATGGTATAATAATTGAAATGGTATAATAATTGAAATGTTATTATAATTGAAATGGCATAATAATTGAAATGGTATAATAATTGAAATGGTATAATAATTGAAATGTTATAAATAATAATTGAAATCCAAATAATTGGAATTGCAACACTTTTACTTTATGGTTATCAATTTGACATTGATTTTATTTCTTATTTCAATATATCTTTTAATTCCATTTTCATCTTATGACTGATTTAATTTCATGTTTGATTTATGATTTAATTAACGACTACATTTTCCATTCTACAGCAGATATTTACATTATTTTCCCTTTATTACTTTGTGAATGCTTAAAGTCTTTCAATAATTTGATTATTATGTGTTAAAGAATGAAAATTAATTTTTACAAATTCAATAGGTTCTCATCGGAAGAAATTTCGTCAGGAGTTTCTAATATTTACGAAAGAATGTTTATCCCACTTCTCTTTATTTTTAAAATTAAAGGAATTTGTTGAAGCTGTAAGAAAAGAAAGATTTTCTTACAGCTGTAAATATGGCCAAACGAGATTTAAATCAACTAGAAATTTGTACATAAATATCAAATGACAACATTTCTTCTAAATCATCAAATATCTTTTTCTGTAATTGATAGTATGATTTTTCTCAGTTTAGAGCCTACTATCAGTTGGTAGTTGATGAACAAACTTACTAGGTAAAATCTTGACTTTTAATATTTCTAATCTAAAAGATATTCCTAGCATTATTTCTCTCCACATTTTTTTTTTCTGCAATAGCAGCATATTTCATTGGAGCAGCATGTTCAACAGTAATAATAAAATAGGTGTAGCGCGATTTCTTTGATAGGCGAATTCTCCCTCGTCTCATTACCAGTTGTGGTTTTTCATGTGTCAGTGGAAAGTGTTTCGGCAAGACTGAGGTGTTAATAACATTCGTGCCAAATTGGTATTAATAGCGGCACAGAGTGTTCCCCACATTAGCCATTCATTGGCTTCTCTCATTTTTGAATAAGTACTGAGCTCTATATTGAATACCTATAAAAGATCTGTGAAAGTGTTTGGAAGGGGAAATCGATGGTGGTACTTTTCGCTATTGGGGCTAACGTGTGCATGAGAACTCAAGGTAACTTCACTCAATGCTCGGCCTAATTTCTATCAAGTGAGAGAATGTGCACTCATTTCTATATCGGAATGCATACAGTATTTCTGCAGTGGAATTAAGAGTGAATATATTCAGTGACTTGAGGGGAAGACTCGTCCTTTACCCTAGTAATACAGTTACTTTTTATAATGTCCTGGTGAATAGACAATTAGCTCACAGTTCATATTTTTAGTATCTAGAAATATCAAAAAATAGGATATTATATAACTACTATAAGTGAAATTATTATAGTTTATATTATATACATATAAATATAGTAAAAAACTAGAATGAACACTAGTTACAACTAGTCGAAACTTTAGTTCCGGCTACTACAAACACTAGTTACAGCTAGTAAAACACTAGTTACAATTGTTACAAACACTATAGTGAATTATTATAAACACTAGTTACAACATATAAAAACACTAGTTACAACATATAAAAACACTAGTTACAACATATAAAAACACTAGTTACCATTATTATAGACACTATAGTTACAACTAATATAAACACTAGTTACCATTATTATAGACACTATAGTTACAACTAATACAAACACTAGTTACCATTATTATAGACACTAGTTACAACTAATATAAACACTAGTTACCATTATTATAGACACTAGTTACAACTAATATAAACACTAGTTACCATTATTATAGACACTAGTTACAACTAATACAAACACTAGTTACCATTATTATAGACACTAGTTACAACTAATATAAACACTAGTTACCATTATTATAGACACTAGTTACAACTAATATAAACACTAGTTACCATTATTATAGACACTAGTTACAACTAATATAAACACTAGTTACCATTATTATAGACACTAGTTACAACTAATATAAACACTAGTTACCATTATTATAGACACTAGTTACAACTAATACAAACACTAGTTACCATTATTATAGACACTAGTTACAACTAATACAAACACTAGTTACCATTATTATAGACACTAGTTCCAACTAATACAAACACTAGTTACAACAACACAATAAGTAGTTACAGCTAGCATTATACAGGTAATTGAATGCAGTTGAATGGTAATAGCATTGATAACAATAAGCAATAGTGAGTTTTATGTAAAATCAAACCCGAGACTCTGAGTTTTATTGGTCGCCTAACTCGTAAGAGGAGCTGAGTTCGAAAGTGTTCTAGAGGGAAATCTGTGCCCAGTAGCCATTGGGGGGCCACTTGTTCTCATATAGGACTTCTCAATTGCTTTCCAAGAGTCACCAGAAATGTCTCTTACGAAATATGAACTCCTCTCTATCTACCATTAGCTTTGTTATCGAACACCAACTTCTACAGGCACTGGCGTGAAGCGGTCCAACTGATAATGAAGTAATTGCTCTCAATTAAAGAATATTATATTGGGAAGAACATAATTTAAATTATCTGATTTAAATTTAATATGTTCATATAGTTTGAGTTCCAAATTTGCGAACAGTTCCACACACAGTTTAATTGAATTTTTTCTTTTATGAACGATATTGTGGAATCGTTTGATAATTCGGAACTCACCCAATATTTTCACTCCCAAGCAGCTTGTTATGAATCAAGTGTTGTTGTTATCTGTGTATCTTTGTCTAGTAGTTAGTTAGCTGGTAATGGACACTTTAGATTTAATTCATAGGAGAGCAAATTGCAAGAGGTAACTTTTTCTTCGAATAGAATTTTTCACATTTTGGAGCTTTTTTGCCTCGGAAGTTAGTGCCCAATCATTCTCAGTACTTAACCTTTTACTCTAACGTCAAAATGTCACAGCAGTAATGGAGTATCTTAAACAAATATCAAACTCTGTCTACACTGAGAAAAATAAACAACTCCAACTGATGCACCCAGATGTTTCGAGTTCACCCTATGGCTTCGGCTCCAAAGTGAGACACTACAGTGCATCAAACTATAGTTTGGATGCACTAAAGTGAATCAGTTCGATGCACTAAGTGAATCAGTTCGATGCACTGAAGTGAATCAGTTCGATGCACTAAGTGAATCAGTTCGATGCACTAAAGTGAATCAGTTCGATGCACTAAAGTGAATCAGTTCGATGCACTGAAGTGAATCAGTTCGATGCACTAAGTGAATCAGTTCGATGCACTAAAGTGAATCAGTTCGATGCACTAAAGTGAATCAGTTCGATGCACTAAAGTGAATCAGTTCGATGCACTAAAGTGAATCAGTTCGATGCACTAAAGTGAATCAGTTCGATGCACCTTAGTGTGTAACTAGATGTTTGTTAAATTGATGAGGAAATTATTCCCATTGAAGTGCGTTGAACTGATGCACTTTCAACCCTAAGTGCATCCAAGCTATAGTTTGATGTACTAAAGTGTCTCGCTTTGGAGTCAAAACTATAGAGTGAATCGAAACACCTGAGTGCATCAGCATTTCTATGAGTGTACGTCTACATTGTCTGTATAAAAGAATTACTCATTCTCCATGGTTTAACGAACCACCACCCCATTCTCCATGGTTTAACGAACCACCACCCCATTCTCCATGGTTTAACGAACCACCGCCACATTCTCCATGGTTAAACAACCACCACCACATTCTCAATGGTTAAACAACCACTACCACATTCTCCATGGTTTAACGAACCACCACCCCATTCTCCATGGTTTAACGAACCACCGCCACATTCTCCATGGTTAAACAACCACCACCACATTCTCAATGGTTAAACAACCACTACCACATTCTCCATGGTTTAACGAACCACCACCCCATTCTCCATGGTTAAACAACCACCACCAAATTCTCCATGGTTAAACAACCACCACCACATTCTCCATGGTTAAACAACCACCACCAAATTCTCCATGGTTAAACAACCACTACCACATTCTCCATGGTTAAACAACCACCACCACATTCTCCATGGTTAAACAACCACCACCACATTCTCCATGGTTAAACAACCACCACCACATTCTCAATGGTTAAACAACCACCACCACATTCTCAATGGTTAAACAACCACCACCACATTCTCAATGGTTAAACAACCACCACCACATTCTCAATGGTTAAACAACCACCACCACATTCTGTATGTTTACCGTGTAAAAAACCACCACATCCCCCACTGTCTCGGTGTAACAAACTGGTACTCTTTTTTCTCCCCGCAGATGAATGGAGTGTCAGTTCTTAACGCTGGTGTGATGGCCACTCTGCAGAGACTTGGCAGTAACGCCACAGGCAGCTCCTACCCACCTGTCAATGTGCAGCTGCTAGACCTGGGCACTGGGGGTGAGTAATGGTTGAGGAGTTGGGGTGAGTAGTGGGGGGACTGAAGGTGAGTAATAAGGGGGGGGGGGTGAGTAATGGGGGTTGAGGAGTTGGGGTGAGTAGTGGTGGGACTGGAGGTGAGTAATAAGGGGGGGGGGGTGAGTAATGGGAAATTTGAATGGTGATATTGTAGATTGGAGAAAATAAGAGAGTACTATAGTGTAATATTAGTTCAGATGTTGAAGTGGTTTTTCTCAATATAATCGTTGAGTAAAAGAACAAATAGCTTTAAAAAGTGCTACATGTAGCTATTAGAGATTTGTACTCAGTAACTTATCTCGTTTGGAGAAGATTTCCATTTTAATAGTCGTCTAAACTCTAAAGTTCACACAAAAACATCTAGGGAATAATAAATGTTACCTGACACGCTATTGCTCTTCAACATTCAGTAGCTATTGCTCTACCACATTCACTAGCTATTGCTCTACCACATTCACTAGTTATTACTCTACCACATTCACTAGCTATTGCTCTACCACATTCACTAGTTATTACTCTACCACATTCACTAGTTATTACTCTACCACATTCACTAGCTATTACTCTACCACATTCACTAGCTATTACTCTACCACATTCACTAGCTATTGCTCTACCACATTCACTAGTTATTACTCTACCACATTCACTAGTTATTACTCTACCACATTCACTAGCTATTGCTCTACCACATTCACTAGCTATTGCTCTACCACATTCACTAGCTATTGCTCTACCACATTCACTAGCTATTGCTCTACCACATTCACTAGTTATTACTCTACCACATTCACTAGCTATTACTCTACCACATTCACTAGCTATTGCTCTACCACATTCACTAGTTATTGCTCTACCACATTCACTAGCTATTGCTCTACCACATTCACTAGCTATTGCTCTACCACATTCACTAGCTATTGCTCTACCACATTCACTAGCTATTGCTCTACCACATTCACTAGTTATTACTCTACCACATTCACTAGCTATTACTCTACCACATTCACTAGCTATTGCTCTACCACATTCACTAGTTATTGCTCTACCACATTCACTAGCTATTGCTCTACCACATTCACTAGCTATTGCTCTACCACATTCACTAGCTATTGCTCTACCACATTCACTAGCTATTGCTCTACCACATTCACTAGCTATTGCTCTACCACATTCACTAGCTATTGCTCTACCACATTCACTAGTTATTACTCTACTACATTCACTAGTTATTACTCTACCACATTCACTAGTTATTACTCTACCACATTCACTAGTTATTACTCTACCACATTCACTAGTTATTACTCTACCACAAGTGTAATATTTTAAATTTTAAATACCTTCATATGTAATAGAATTATAATTTGATTACAATAAATTGCAATTTAATACATTGACGTGTACTTTATGGTTAAAAGATTTAAGGTTACATAAAATTAGTGAAATAAATTAATTATCATCTATCAGGTTTTTATGTTTGAACAATATACTCAATACTGCATTAAATGTGTATCTAAATAATTTTCAAAATGATACATTTAATTTTTTAATATTTAATCAGTTTAATTTGATTGATATTTAACTAATTTGGCCGTAATGTAGATTTTCAAATGAATAAAACAACAGAATAAACTTTACAAAGATTGTTTTGAACACTTACCTGCTATTAATAAATGAAATATATAAATCTAATTATTCTAAATATTAAGTTGTATCCCTAATAGTTTTAGTTAATAAGGTTATTTAATTGGGCATCCTTATTGAATCGAATTGACTAAAAATGTTATCCTTTACAGTGATTGGAAAAGTATTTCATAACAATTATTTTTGATATTTAATTGGTTCTTCAACCAGTGCAACTCTTATGAAGCTACTGCAGTTGTTGATATGAATTATTAAGGCAAGAGAGTAAAACTCGCATGAAGATATTGTGTATGAGTTTGCGCTGCGATCTTTTTGCGGGTGCGCTCTTGTAGCGGCAATATAAAAGCAACAAAATGCATCAAACGTCGCTGCGACGGTAATTGCCGCGTCTGCAATATTCTCAATGTTGTACGGCAACAATTCACGACAAATTGATTTGTTCTGTTCTTTGAAGTATTTCTTCGACATGTTTCCCCAAAAGATATTCTGGAGGGGTGGAAATATTCTCCCGTGAGTGGTTTCCGTTGATTGCTTTATTGTTAGATATTGGCGTAATATTGGTGGGGAGAGCAGTGGTCATTAACTAACTAAACACAGTTATTCGAGCCACCACTACTTTGACACTAGAATTACCAAGTAGTCAGTTTAATCGCATTTTAACTTTTCAAATATTTGTTTCTCGTAAATATTGAAGTATCTACCAATAATAATATATGATGTACAGATGTATGAAAAGTAGAAAGCAGTCAAATGAAATTCCGTGTACCAGTTAAAATAGAAGACAAATATTTCATCTTATGAATGTTCCGTTTATGAACTCACTGATAGAAAACTGAAACAATGAAACAATTTATTCAAGAATACAGAGTAACAGTAAGTAATAAATAAATATCTACATACAAAAAAATATCGTACAAAATTCTGCATTCAGTATTTTGCACGAGTTTCTTTTAGGGCATCCTTTATAAAAATTAAATGTTGATTAATACTCTCGTAACATATTGAAAAGGCTTCGATATATTCATAGCTTGTTTGACTGGAAATACGATGTTTAAAAAATAAAAATAGTCTTTCTATGTACTTATAGTATCGGTGTAACATCCTTACTTTAGAATCAATTACATTTAGATAGTTTTGACTTTGGATAATTAACATTATAGTTACAAAAGTAAAAAAAAATCAAATTGAATAATAAATATTTCAATTTAATACTGTTAGTCAAACCTAAATAGCCTATAAATAACTAATAACAAATCCACATGCTCTATAAATCACTAATAACAACTCCACATACTCTTTAAATAACTAATAACAACTCTACATGCTCTTTAAATCACTAATAACAACTCCACATGCTCTTTAAATCACTAAAAACAACTCTACATGCTCTATAAATCACTAATAACAACTCTACATGCTCTATAAATCATTAATAACAACTCCACATGCTCTATAAATCACTAATAACAACTCCACATGCTCTTTAAATCACTAATAACAACTCCACATACTCTTTAAATAACTAATAACAACTCTACATGCTCTTTAAATCACTAATAACAACTCCACATGCTCTTTAAATCACTAAAAACAACTCTACATGCTCTATAAATCACTAATAACAACTCTACATGCTCTATAAATCATTAATATCAACTCCACATGCTCTATAAATCATTAATAACAACTCCACATGCTCTTTAAATCACTAATAACAACTCCACATACTCTTTAAATAACTAATAACAACTCTACATGCTCTATAAATCACTGATAACAACTCTACATGCTCTATTAATCATTAATAACAACTCTACATGCTCTTTAAATCACTAATAACAACTCCACATGCTCTTTAAATCACTAATAACAACTCTACATGCTCTATAAATCACTAATAACAACTCCAAATACTCTTTAAATAACTAATAACAACTCTACATGCTCTTTAAATCACTAATAACAACTCCACATGTTCTTTAAATCACTAATAACAACTCTACATGCTCTATAAATCATTAATAACAACTCCAAATACTCTTTAAATAACTAATAACAACTCTACATGCTCTTTAAATCACTAATAACAACTCCACATGTTCTTTAAATCACTAATAACAACTCTACATGCTCTATAAATCACTAATAACAACTCCAAATACTCTTTAAATAACTAATAACAACTCTACATGCTCTTTAAATCACTAATAACAACTCCACATGTTCTTTAAATCACTAATAACAACTCTACATGCTCTATAAATCATTAATAACAACTCCAAATACTCTTTAAATCACTAATAACAACTCCACATGCTCTTTAAATCACTAATAACAACTCCACATACTCTTTAAATAACTAATAACAACTCTACATGCTCTATAAATCACTAATAACAACTCCAAATACTCTTTAAATAACTAATAACAACTCTACATGCTCTTTAAATCACTAATAACAACTCCACATGTTCTTTAAATCACTAATAACAACTCTACATGCTCTTTAAATCACTAATAACAACTCCACATGCTCTTTAAATCACTAAAAACAACTCTACATGCTCTATAAATCACTAATAACAACTCTACATGCTCTATAAATCATTAATAACAACTCCACATGCTCTATAAATCACTAATAACAACTCCACATGCTCTTTAAATCACTAATAACAACTCCACATACTCTTTAAATAACTAATAACAACTCTACATGCTCTTTAAATCACTAATAACAACTCCACATGCTCTTTAAATCACTAAAAACAACTCTACATGCTCTATAAATCACTAATAACAACTCTACATGCTCTATAAATCATTAATATCAACTCCACATGCTCTATAAATCATTAATAACAACTCCACATGCTCTTTAAATCACTAATAACAACTCCACATACTCTTTAAATAACTAATAACAACTCTACATGCTCTATAAATCACTGATAACAACTCTACATGCTCTATTAATCATTAATAACAACTCTACATGCTCTTTAAATCACTAATAACAACTCCACATGCTCTTTAAATCACTAATAACAACTCTACATGCTCTATAAATCACTAATAACAACTCCAAATACTCTTTAAATAACTAATAACAACTCTACATGCTCTTTAAATCACTAATAACAACTCCACATGTTCTTTAAATCACTAATAACAACTCTACATGCTCTATAAATCATTAATAACAACTCTACATGCTCTATAAATCACTGATAACAACTCCACATGCTCTTTAAATCACTAATAACAACTCCACATACTCTTTAAATAACTAATAACAACTCTACATGCTCTATAAATCACTAATAACAAATCTACATGCTCTATAAATCATTAATAACAACTCTACATGCTCTATAAATCATTAATAACAACTCCACATGCTCTTTAAATCACTAATAACAACTCCACATGCTCTTTAAATCACTAATAACAACTCCACATGCTCTTTAAATCACTAAAAACAACTCCACATGTTCTTTAAATCACTAATAACAACTCCACATGCTCTTTAAATCACTAATAACAACTCCACATGCTCTTTAAATCACTAAAAACAACTCCACATGCTCTTTAAATCACTAATAACAACTCCACATGCTCTTTAAATCACTGATAACAACTCCACATGCTCTTTTAATCACTAATAACAACTCCACATGCTCTTTCAATCATTAATAACAACTCCACATGCTCTTTAAATCACTGATAACAACTCCACATTAAACACTCAATGTTTCAAAGTAACTCCCCGTGTCTTCAGTATTCCACTAACACAGTTTTCTGATATTGTATCTACATAGAAAGTTACTCACATTCTCAATATTGGAGTGAGGCAGTAAATATCGGCTCGTTGGTCCGAATCTTTGTATGGTGCAGTAGTAAAGTGTTTAGTGGGGTATAACAATGGGCTATCTGCAGCCTGCTTCATTCAGAGTTATTGAGAAGCATATGGAGAAACCTCTGGTTATATCCTTTGATTAGAAAGAAACCCAGATTTGCTTGTTAGTTTTAGGAATTACGTTATCAAGCTTGCATTTGTGTTATTTGGGATTTTACTATTTATTAGGATATGGATAATTATATTCAATATGGATTTACGTATATATTAGTCGGAATTATTTATACTACACAAATTTCTGTGTATATTTGATTCTTCTTTATATTTTAAACAATTAACTGTTATAATTCTATGGAGACGATAGGTAGTTTGATTTTAATTGCATGATTTCAGTGCAATTAACTGTTCAAAGAATGAAGAGACTTTAGAATGCATTATAAGTCTACGGAAATCACTCACAGTATTTGACTTACTTTTTTTCAAAATGCGCTGAAAAAAGCAGATGCAGTAAACAAAAATAGTGCCTTTCGTTGTGAGTTATAGCTAGAGTTGACTTTAGTTTGAAATTAAATAATGCATAGGGCAGGCCTTAAGCCGACTTCATATTTATTGTCAGAGTTTATTAAAGGTCTGAAGAGCAATGCTTCTCACTTTACTCCACAGTCTGAACTTTGGCATCGATTGTACCGATGACTATAATAAATATCCACTACAACATCACGTAATTCATGTTATAATGTGACGCCATTAGGGAATATTTTCATGCAACTATTCAATGTGATGAGCTGAAGTTATTTTGTTGTTCAAAAATCATTACTAATAATCTTTAAAAACTCCATTAAAAATATCATTATCTCTCTCAACAAAGGAATTATTTTGGAATACTTACTTATATGATTTCATTAACGGCTGTGCTATCATTTAATCATGAGTTATTTAAATTGGACATTTTTCTAGCAATTTACTTACACTTTAGTAATACTAATGCCTTTACAGTATATATATATTTTGAATTTAGTTTATTAAGCATAAATCATCACAGTGACTCTTTTCTCTGTTAGTACATCATCACAGTGACTCTTTTCTCTGATAGTACATCATCACAGTGACTCTTTTCTCTGATAGTACATCATCACAGTGACTCTTTTCTCTGATAGTACATCATCACAGTGACTCTTTTCTATGATAGTACATCACCACAGTGACTCTTTTCTCTGATAGTACATCATCACAGTGACTCTTTTCTCTGATAGTACATCATCACAGTGACTCTTTTCTCTGATAGTACATCACCACAGTGACTCTTTTCTCTGATAGTACATCATCACAGTGACTCTTTTTTCTGATAGTACATCATCACAGTGACTCGTTTCTCTGATAGTACATCATCACAGTGACTCTTTTCTCTGATAGTACATCATCACAGTGACTCTTTTCTCTGATAGTACATCATCACAGTGACTCTTTTCTCTGATAGTACATCATCACAGTGACTCTTTTCTCCGATAGTACATCATCACAGTGACTCTTTTCTCTGATAGTACATCATCACAGTGACTCTTTTCTCTGATAGTACATCATCACAGTGACTCTTTTCTCTGATAGTACATCATCACAGTGACTCTTTTCTCTGATAGTACATCACCACAGTGACTCTT
>CANNZV010000573.1:0-256235 GCA_947561585.1 Caprella mutica | reverse complement strand
AAGATAGATTAGAGAAAGAATGTAAAATTAATGTAGTATACTAGATAGATTGTTAGGATTGTGATAGTAAATACGTAGGAGAAACAGGTAGAATGTTAGGTGATAGAATTAAAGAACATAAATCTAATGTACTTAAGAGAGTAGAATAGTCATAGGTATATTAACATAATAGAGATACAGGCCATAGTTTAGATTTTGATAATGTTAGGATATTGTAACAATGTCAACATACTTTTAATAGGAGGAAATTAGAATCATAATATACACATGGGTAAGATAACACTTTAAATAGAGCATACGAAGTCCCTTAGTAAATAGTTCCTATAGTTAATAAGATAGTTAAAAATTAAAATTGAAATGTATAAAAATTAAATAGAAGTTAGGATATGTATCATGATTACGAGTATGTAGATTATAAGTAGCTTGTATTTTAATAAATGTTACCCCTGAAGACGGAAACCACGAAGGATTCTGAAAGCTTGGGAAAATTCAAAACTACTTCTTGTTGAGTTCTTCACCCTAAACATAATGTAGCAACCAAGGAGTCCTCTATTTTCTTCAATCAATCAGTTAACTGTAACTCTTATAGCGGCTTAGCGAGATCAAATATGTACGAGAATAATAATGCGCGTACACCAAGCTTCTTACAATAACATCTTATAAATATTTGTTTCTTGTCTTAGCTTGTTACTTTTTTTTTTTAATGATAATTTTTTCTTTTGCTTTTACTAATGTATGAGTAAATATCAAATGAAGGTTTTTAAAAGAAAGAAAAAATTAAATGACTCAAATGAGCAAACTTTTGACGGCTAAGTAAGTTGGCTGAACAAATAATTTAAAGGTCCTCTCCAGGCTCCGGGAAAAAAAATGAGTTTATTACATAATATTATAGAACTAAGGTCTACGATCATTATTCCGCAAACCGCATACAATTCGGTTCAGTATATATTTCATTATTTGCTTTTAAATTTTTTTAATACTCTGTGAGTAACAATCGAGCGAATCTCCAATCTGACGCTGAGAAGAAGATTGTACCCTGTTTTTTTTTATTTCAAATTTCGATTTTAAACAAACAATGCGTTTCTGGCATTTGTTTGAGATATTAATTGTTTCCTAAAGTATAGAAACGTTTCAATAATAAGTTTATCTAATTTTAAACCTTTATACGAATAATAAATAGATTTATTAAACCTAATACCTAGTTGAAAATCAAAACAAATCGTGTACATTCTTTTTCTTCAGACTGAAAATTAGAAAGTCGGAAGTAAAGTAGGTTTTGTAGAGTTTGGATTATAAAAATCTTTAAAAGAATATAAAATTTAAAATATACCATCCAATTTTATGGGGTTTGCAGTAAAATGATAAGAAACATCAGCCTCGTTGATTTAAGCAATAAAAAAATTTGCTTGGAGGGGACCTTTAAGATCAAGTATTCGGCTATTCGCTTTAAAATTGAATTGATTATAATTTATATATAGGTATTATAATATTATATATAAGTTATATTATAAATGATTTTGAGAAATATTCACAGTAATCTTCTGTTTTTTTATATGGGTTGCCCTATAATAGCCTTAGAAGCATAAGTTAGTAACAGTGCCGAATATAAATGTGTAGACTGTAGTTCATTTTTTTTTATTTTTTAGATATAAAATATATACCTAAAAAATCCGAGGTTAGCATACAAACGTTCGGAATAAATGTTTGGTTCGGAACAAATGTTCGGACCAAACTTTTCAAAATTGGGTTCGCTATACGGAGGTTCGGAACCCAAAATCGACAAAGATTCGGGTTCGGATTCGGAATCTAAAAAAAGGTTCGCGCGCCCAGCTCTGTTATCTTATAATACTGAGTACTCTATCTTATTCTAGTGGAGAAGATTGCATTAACCCACTATTGTATTGAAGTTGTAATTTTAATTAAAAAAAACACTTAATTTTGTAATAGCTTGTCGTACTTGCATTTTTCATTCTGCAATATGACTTTCACTTGTGCCAATTCATTTTTTAATTCTGCCAATTCATTATTCACTTCTGCCATCTTGACTTGGAAAAGGTATAGTTATACCTCAAGAACTATAGTTCTCTATGATTTAAACAAAGAAAACTACTTCATAACTGAGGTGCATTTCATAATTCAGGTCCGTCATTACTCGGGTGCTTCATAAAAAAAACTTCATAACTCAGGAGTTTCACTGTATTCAATTTCTTCAATAAATACAGATCTTTCTCTAATCCTATTATTGACTACATGAGATTATTAAATTATAAGGCTTGTTTCAATATGATGGATGAAGAACCTACTAATTCATTGTTTCTGTACAATTTACAAATATACATTCCTTCCATGCGACGAGTGAATTTGTTAAATACTAAATAAGATCGAGGTATTCCTTTGGTTGCAACAGAGTGGACATGTCTTCTTCTTCGCTGATTCCACCTGTCGATAGAACGAAGAGGATGTTTCCCTGAGCTGCTGCTCAGACGTTCCATCTCCCAATAAAATGTATACATGTGCAGTTCATCTGCGTTCACATCGCTTATTCTACAGGGTATAGCTTCTCTACCTCTATGAGGTATGTGACGTACGCTCTCTCCGGGAATATATGCAGTTATTATATCACTGGAAGAAACTATCGGAGTATCACTCTCAAACTTTCCTGTTGTAGCAAAAGTAGTCGTGGTTGTTGGAAATGGGTTTGACGTGGTTGATTCCGTGTTTTTGAAGGTATCGAAGGCTGTGGTGGAGTTCATATTGAAGGCTGGGATGGATGGAATATTTCTACTCTCACAACTTTGCATACCAGAATAAACTGTGATTATTAATAGAGCTAATCGTGGCATATTTTGAACTCCTTCCATGTCCGTCTTCTATTCAGCCTCTCTCTATGGTGTCCCGGTAGCTAATGATGAGGAGTGGTGGTTTTGCTAATCTTTATATACCTGCGAGACCCGCGGCTACCTTTCTACTACCTGCACGTGCCGAACGTACTTAATTAAGATTACAAACAATACTTGATCTCGAACATATCTTTGATCAAAGCCTCATCAATGGTGAGGCAAACCTAAAATAATATAATTGCATATTACTGTAAAAATATGCCCAAAAATCCTGTGACAACCTGTTAATTTAATACAATATATTCAGAATGTTTTATGGGTTATTTTCTACCGGTTACTGAGTTTCTAATACCCACACAATGTGGTGCAATATTGTAACTTTTCCCACGTATTTACAATAATAATAAAAGATCCTTCAGTGATCGTTTATCATTACAGTCTGTAGCTTATTATAGTACCATGAAAGTTTCGAATATTGCGCCGGGTGTCCGATACGTTCAACCCATGATATAATAACTTTTAACAGGTATGCTCGCGCGCAGGTTCTCCCCAAACCCCCATAACCGTGCGGGAGTATTTTGTGACGTCATAGATGTGAGGCTTAAAGGTCCTCTCCAGGCTCCGGGAAAAAAATGAGTTTATAACATAATATTATAGAACTAAGATCTACGATCATTATTCTTCAAACCGCATACAATTCGGTTCTGTATATATTTTATAATTTGTTTTTAAAGTTTTTTAATACTCTGTGAGTAACAATTGAGCGAATCACTAATCTGATGCTCAAGATGAAGAATGTACACTCTTTGTTTTGATTACAAATTTGAATTTTGTAAACAAACCATACGTTTTTGGCCTTTATTTTAGATATTAATTGTTTCTCAAAGTATATAAACGTTTCTATTATAAGTTCATTCAATTTTATATCTTTACACGAATTTTAAATGGATTTATTAAACCTAATACCTAGTTTACAATCAAAACAAATGGTGTACATTCTCTTTCTTCAGGCCGAAAATTTCTTGAATTAGTAAATCGGAGGTAAAATAGGTTTTGTAGAGTTTTGATCATAAAAATCTTTAAAAACAAATAAAATTAAAAATATGCTACCAAATTCAATGCAGTTTGCAGCAAAATGATAAGAAACATTAGCCTCGTTGAATAAGGCAATACAGATTTTTGCTTGGAGGGGACCTTTAATTACAATGCTCTTTTGTTTATATTTAATGACAGCTTACTACATACCATTTTCATGACATTCACATAAAGAATTTTACGAGAATTACGAATATGTCATCTTATTTTGTCAAAAATACTTATTTACCTTCTTACAATTATTTTTATTTCGTATATTTACATGTATTTGGTATGGCAATATAGGGTCAAGCAGGTAAATTGCGGCACGCTTACTAACTTTTGCCAGTAACAACAGAATATCATAGCTTCAAAACACTCGTTTAAAACTTAAAGTGATAAGTTATAGCATGCACTGTACTTCTTTTGATAGTTTTGCAACATTTTAATGTATTTCGATTCAGAATGTTTTAGAGACTCTCTGTAGAGGGCCGCAATTTACCTGCGTGACCCTAGCATGGTATGATAACCATGCTATTTCAATGAAAATGACCACTAAAGTTATATTTATGTGATCTACCTATAACAATTTATAACATGTAAAATATATTAATTCACGGTGTTATTAATTAATTCTATTAGAATCAACTTTAATTCATGTCTTAGATTTTCTTGAGTCACCCCTGATAAGTTTTCTTCAATGAAGTTTTCTATTATGGTATTGCGTTCTTTGTTTGTTAGTTAGTTTGTCATGCACACTGATTTCGTCAAGTTGAAATACATTTGAGAGCTGTTATTTCTTCGTTTCATTAATCCCTATATGTTTACAATTGTACCAAATCATGTCGATCTAATAACTTAAAAAATTCCCTGAGACTCTTTATTATAGAAAACACTTATTTTGAACCGAAGGAAAAATAATTCAATTAATTATTGTTTATTTATTAATATTCATGTTTATTAAATCTTATTTACCATTTTTCTGATTGCTTGATATTACCTAAATAAATAAAAAGAAAATATAATAATTGATACTTTCAAAATGAATTTGCTATACGAGTGACAAAAATTTAATACACAATACCATCCTCTATGACGTCACGAGGGGGGCTGCGCAGAAGAAACTCAATTTCGTCTCTTTTGCGAGCGTACCTTATAGAGTAGTTATATCATGGTTACACATGAAGTAGTCGGGACATAAATCAATACATTAATTATCAAAATAATGAATAGCTTACAATTATAATAAAATATTCGTAAAATTGGTATTAATATAATAAAAATGACATTTTTCAGTTACGGGGATCGAGAAGAATTTCTGCAAACATTTTTATTTATTAACCGATTATTCTGAAATTTGCACAGTACATGTAACTTTAGAAAATAAATACATTTTGTTCATATAGTATCTTTGAAATTAGCAGTAGTTTTTGAGAAAATGATTATCGTATAAAAAATATTTTTCCTAAATTTAAGAAGAACAGAAGTCTAAATATGAGGATATATGCTAAAACAAAACAAAAACTGTTTTAGAATCCTAGTAATATTTTTAACAACGTAATAGAAGATGATTTTTCAATCTATTGCCAGTTTTCTTTGGATAAGTGATTTTTGATTACTATCTGAAATCTTCGCTTTTGGAATGTAATAAAAAAAATAATAGAGTAAAATTTGTAATATCTCTCTATCAATTTGGTAGATATCTTTCGAGGATTCCAAAACTGTCTTAGGTTTTCTTGTAGCATAAAAATCAATTGCCTTCTATTCAATTTTAGGTGGAAAATTCACCTTTTACAGGAGGGGTAAAAACGTCCTCTGTGGCCAAAAAAAAAAAAAATTATATATAATAGCCAAAAACTTGAATACTACCTTGCCCCCTTTTGGCCCCATTGGGTGGGTTGTTTAATTTTGGGACATTAAAGTACACTGCCGTACACTTTTTCTTCGACCAAAAGTAATAATTATTACATTCCCTTGCGAAATAGAGCAATCTAACATTTCAGAAAGTTTTTGATTTGTGAACCGATTATTAAGGGGGGTCAACCCTCTTTGA
The DNA here is from genome assembly GCA_947561585.1 of Caprella mutica. Taxonomy (NCBI): domain Eukaryota; kingdom Metazoa; phylum Arthropoda; class Malacostraca; order Amphipoda; family Caprellidae; genus Caprella; species Caprella mutica. The sequence continues at coordinate 250,268 of CANNZV010000573.1, read as the reverse complement.
AAACCTTTTTTATATTCGGACCGATCGTTCTGAAATTTGTTTGATATATGTAACTTCGCATAAAAATAAAAAACATTTTATTCATGTAACTTTTTCGGTTTTGGCTTCAGTTTTCGAAAATAAGGTAGTTTTTCAATTTGATATCTTTTACAAATTTCAAAAGACGAGAAGTGTATGATTGTATATGCTAGAATGAAAACTAAGACAGTTTTAGAATCCTTGAAACATTTCGAATAAATCAATAGAGAGGTTTCCAAAATTTCCTTCATGTTTTTATTTTATTAGCAATTTTTGATGACTAACTAACATTTTTTTGAACTACGATAAAAAGAAAACGAGGAAGAAATTTGAAAAAGTCCTTCATTTTTTGTTAGGAATGCTCCAAAGATTCTAGAACTATTTTTGTTTTACTTGTAGCGTGGAAACTGATTGACTTCTCATATTTTTTAGTTGGAAAATACACAATTTACAGGAGACTCAAAAACATGAAATAATAAAGTGAAATGTCAATTTTATCACTATGGATGAATTTTGAATACTGTTTTCGTGTTATTCTGTAATCTATATTGTAACAGGAAACTGCTAACAGAGGGTAAATTAAATACTCGCTTCTTTGATAATAATATATTAATAAATCTTATCATAGATTATCTGCAAGTACAACACCTAAGTTAATTATTAATAATAGATAAGGTACATTTGGTCAAGTTTGTACGTCATTCTATTCGAGACAGTACTGTGAGTTTGAAATCAGTCATACATCATAGAAGAGGGGAAAGTAGGGAGAATAAGAGTTAAAGAGGAAAGCTGTAACTAAGACCTGGTGGTTAATCACTGATATTTTTCCAATCAATAATTACAGAAAAGGGGAAATGTAGGCTCGATCTCAATCGAGTGCTACTAGAGGAAAAAGGTAAGATGAAGAAGGTTCAATCTCGATTGTAATCTCAAAGAGGGGAAAGGTTAGATAGAGAAGGTTCAATATCGATTGGATTCTCCATCAGTGTAAGGTAGAGAGAGAGTTTGCTCTGAGTCCAATTACCAATGATATATAAGTTATCTAACATTATTTCCTCCTTTTACCAGTTACTAAGAGGGTTAAGTATTTCTACTTAATTTCCTAATTCTAATTTGTAAATTCTTGACATATATCCTATTCAGACTGTAAAGAATTTATCAAATTACTTTTTATCCCAATAAAATTCAAATTACACATATATTGATCAAAGACATATTATATTACAATGAAAATCTATGATGTTACACTAGAATAAATAATAAATATACAAAAAATAGCATATATGGAATATAAAATGATGAAAATCCTTCAGAAACATATTTTTATGGGTAACTAGTCTATTTATTAGGCTTATCTATTTTCATATGGCATCAAAGAATTTCTGTGTAAATATCACATAACAGATAACATGAGTACTTCTTTATATAGAATTGACTATATAAAGAGGGAGTTACTAGGTGTGTTATAAACACACCTAGTAATTCCTTCTTTATATAGTCAATAATCATTGCTCAATCAATTAAATGATGTAAAACTACTATAAAGTTAATATATAGACTATATTTAATAATGATTGTTCCATAACAAGCTGATATACATAATATAGACCATATTATTAGCTTTAAAAATCAGTCGATTTCATGCGCATCTTTTGTGCGTATCTTTCCATAATTTATTAACTAATATAAAAACTATTAAAATGTATGTCACTAGAGATATTTATTTATATTAGGTTTCTTACACTTATGTTAAGCCTTTAGAATTATATGTGATTTAGAAAAAGTAATCATTTTGTTTGTATTTAGAAGTTTTGAGTGAAAATGCTATGTTCTGTGCAGTAGTTAGAAGATACTAATCATATTATTAACTATTTATAATATTTAAAATACGCTTTACATTTGATAATATATGTAAGAATGTTGTCACATATTTTATTGAATTTTTCTATGTACTCATGTTATCTGTTATGTGATATTTACACAGAAATTATTTGATGCCTTACGAAAATAGATAAACCTAATAAATAGACCAGTTACCCATAAAAAATATGTTTTTGGAAGTTTTATATCATTTTATGTATCATTTATGTTATTTTTTGTATATTTATTATTCATTCTAGTGTTACATCATAGATGTTCATTGTAATAAAATATGTCTTTGATTAATATATGTGTAATTGGGATTTTATTATGATAAAATGTAATTTGATAAATTCTTTACAGTCTGAATAGAATATACATCAAGAATTTAATGTTTAATTTAGGATAATAAGTTAAAATACTTATCCCTTATGGTAACTAACCTGAGGAGGAATTTAAGTTTAAAAACTTATACCTTATGATAATTGGTGAGAAGGAGGAAAATAAGTTAGACTACTTAACCCTCATTGATTCTTCGACTCAAAGCAAACTCTTTCCGTACCTTTCCCCTCTTGGAGATTTCAATCGAGATTGAACTTTCTTTATCTTACCTTTCCCTTCTAGTAGCACTCGATTGAGATCGAGCACACTTATTCCCCTTTTCTGTAATTATTGATTGGAAAAAAAATCAGTGTTTAACCAACAGGTCTTAGTTACAGCCATCCTCTTATTCTCCCTGCTTTCCCTCTTCTGTGATGTATGACTAAGTTAAACTCACAGTACTGTCTCCAATAGAATGACGTACAAACTTGACCAAATGTACCTTATCTATTATTAATTATTAACTTAGGTGTTGTACTTGCAGATAATCTATGATAAGATTTATTAATATATTATTAATTTAATTTACCCTCTGTTTGTAGTTTCCTGTTGCAATATAGATTACAGAATAACATGAAAACAGTATTCAAAATTCATCCATAGTGATAAAATTGACATTTCACTTTATTATTTCATGTTTTTGAGTCTCCTGTAAATTGTGTATTTTCCAACTAAAAAATACGAGAAGTCAATGAGTTTCCACGCTACAAGAAAAACAAAAATAGTTCTAGAATCTTTGGAGCATTCCTAACAAAAAATGAAGGACTTTTTCAAATTTCTTCCTCGTTTTCTTTTTATCGTAATTCAAAAAAATGTTAGTTAGTCATCAAAAATTGCTAATAAAATAAAAACAAGAAGAAAATTTTAAAAACCTCTCTACTGATTTATTCGAAATGTTTCAAGGATTCTAAAACTGTCTTAGTTTTCATTCTAGCATATACAATCATACACTTCTCGTCTTTTGAAATTTGTAAAAGATATCAAATTGAAAAACTACCTTATTTTCAAAAACTGAAGCCAAAACCGAAAAAGTTACATGAATAAAATGTTTTTTATTTTTATGCGAAGTTACATATATCAAACAAATTTCAGAACGATCGGTCCGAATATAAAAAAGGTTTTCAAAGAGGGTTGACCCCCCTCAATAATCGGTTCACAAATCAAAAACTTTCTGAAATGTTAGATTGCTCTGTTTCGCAAGGGAATGTAATAATTATTATTTTTGGTCGAAGAAAAAGTGTACGGCAGTGTACTTTAATGTCCCAAAATTAAACAACCCACCCAATGGGGCCAAAAGGGGGCAAGGTAGTATTCAAGTTTTTGGCTATTATATATAAAATTTATTTTTTTGGCCACAGAGGACGTTTTTAGCCCTCCTGTAAAAGGTGAATTTTCCACCTAAAATTGAATAGAAGTCAATTAATTTTTATGCCACAAGAAAACCTAAGACAGTTTTGGAATCCTCGAAAGATATCTACCAAATTGATAGAGAGATATTACAAATTTTACTCTATTATTTTTTTTATTACATTCCAAAAGCGAAGATTTCAGATAGTAATCAAAAATCACTTATCCAAAGAAAACTGGTAATAGATTGAAAAATCATCTTCTATTACGTTGTTAAAAATATTACTAGGATTCTAAAACAGTTTTTGTTTTGTTTTAGCATATATCCTCATATTTAGACTTCTGTTCTTCTTAAATTCAATAAAAATATTTTTTTATACGATATTCATTTTCTCAAAAACTACTGCTAATTTCGAAAATATTATCTGAACAAAATGTGTGTATTTTCTGAAGTTACATGTACTGTACAAATTTCAGAATAATCGGTTTATAAAAAAAATGTTTACAGAAATTCCATTTGATCCTCATAACTGAAAAATGTCCTTTTTATTATATTAATACTACTTTTACGAATATTTAATAATAATTGTAAGCTATTCATTATTTTGACAATTAATGTATTGATTTATGTCCCGACTACTTCATGTGTAAGGGTTGAACGTACCAGACACCCTATACGTGAGTGGTGGTGCAATATTCGAAACTTTCATGGTACTATAATAAGCTACAGACTGTAATGTGAACGATCACTGAAGGATCGTTTATCATTATTGTAAATACGTGGGAAAAGTTACAATATTTCACCACATTGTGTGGGTATTAGAAACTCGGTACCGGTAGAAAATAACCCATAAAACATTCTGAAATGTATTGCATTAAATTATACAGGTTGTCACAGAGTTTTTGGGCATATTTTCTATTTTTTACAGTAATATGCAATTATATTAATTTAGGTTTGCCTCACCATTGATGAGGCTTTGATCAAAGATATGTTCGAGATCAAGTAGTGTTTGATAACGTATAAGTACGTTCGGCACGTGCAGGTAGTAGAACGATAGCCGCGTGTCTTGTAGGTATATAAAGATTAGCAAAACCACTACTCCTCATCATTAGCTACTGGGACACCATAGAGAGAGGCTGAATAGAAGACGGACATGGAAGGAGTTCAAAATATGCCACGATTAGCTCTATTAATAATCACAGTTTATTCTGGTATGCAAAGTTGTGAGAGTAGAAATATTCCATCCATCCCAGCCTTCAATATGAACTCCATCCCAGTCTACGATAGGAACTCCACCACAGCCTACGATAGGAACTCCACCACAGTCTACGATAGGAACTCCACCACAGTCTACGATAGGAACTCCACCACAGCCTACGATAGGAACTCCACCACAGCCTACGACCAATCTCCAACAACCACGACAACTTTTGCTACAACAGGAAAGTTTGAGAGTGATACTCCGATAGTTTCTTCCAGTGATATAATAACTGCATATATTCCCGGAGAGAGCGTACGTCACATACCTCATAGAGGTAGAGAAGCTATACCCTGTAGAATAAGCGATGTGAACGCAGATGAACTGCACATGTATACAGTTTATTGGGAGATGGAACGTCTGAGCAGCAGCTCAGGGAAACGTCCTCTTCGTTCTATCGACAGGTGGAATCAGCGAAGAAGAAGACATGTCCACTCTGTTGCAACCAAAGGAATACCTCGATCTTATTTAGTATTTAACAAATTCACTCGTCACATGGAAGGAATGTTTATTTGTAAATTATACAGAAACAATGAATTAGTAGGTTCTTCATCCATCATAATTAAAGAAGAATACTAATTTAATAATGTCATATAGTCATTAGTTATATTAGAGAAAGATCTGTATTTATTGAAGATCTGCGGAGAAGTGAAATGTTGTTAATTTTAAGATTTTAGAATAAAAAAATTTAAACATCACAATTATATCATTGATCCTTTAATTGCAATAGTATGATGGTTTATTGATGATAATTTTATGGTAATGTTTATTTAAGAGTAACATTTTATGTATGAGACAATGTTAATATTTTCATATTATGGATTATTCAGTAATTTCATAACTACATTAATTAGGCCTTTCATAGTGGATATAAAAGGAAGCAATCGTTTACTTATACATTCTAAAGAAATATATAGAAAGTAAATTTAAATAATAAAATTTTGTTAGATAATTGAAACCTTATTTAACCGTTACTTCCATTCTAGAGATAACATAATGAATAGAACGTTATAGAGGTAAAAGGAACGTTAGAGGTGAATTAGAACGTATAATTATAAGGAGTGGTTAGAACGTTATAGAGGTAAAAGGAACGTTAGAGGTGAATTAGAACGTATAATTATAAGGAGTGGTTAGAACGTTATAGAGGTAAAAGGAACGTTATACATAGAGGTGAATTAGAACGTATAATTATAAGGAGTGGTTAGAACGTTATAGAGGTAAAAGGAACGTTAGAGGTGAATTAGAACGTATAATTATAAGGAGTGGTTAGAACGTTATAAAGGTAAAAGGAACGTTAGAGGTGAATTAGAACGTATAATTATAAGGAGTGGTTAGAACGTTATAGAGGTAAAAGGAACGTTAGAGGTGAATTAGAACGTATAATTATAAGGAGTGGTTAGAACGTTATAGAGGTAAAAGGAACGTTAGAGGTGAATTAGAACGTATAATTATAAGGAGTGGTTAGAACGTTAGAGGTGAATTAGAACGTATAATTATAAGGAGTGGTTAGAACGTTGGAGGTGAAAAAAATACATAAATATGTTCTCCGTCAATTACAATGTATACATGCAATTGTCAAGCCCTTTTCTTTATCTTTATTCAAAAGAATAATCAACACACATTACTAAATTTAAATTTACCATATGTTGAATTTTGGGATGTGAGTTTAGGACAACGACGATTTGTCAATGTCCAAGAACCATCAGGTAGAATTTTGGAAGCGATCCGGTCAAGGTCAAGGCCATTTATAACTCAATAACTCAAAAAGTATTCAACCAAATTGCATGAAACTTGATAGGACGATTGGTCATTATCCAGTTAGCAGTTTATTAGATTTTCAAAGGTTGAGGTCAAGATCATTTGTAACTCAAATATTATTTGACAATATATTTATTATTTAATTCTAATAACCTTATGAAGATCATGGCATAGAAGTTTGGTATGATTCAAGTAAATTTAATAAGGATAAGTTATTTAAGATGCAAAATCTTCAATAAGAAAAATATGATGTCTAGCTACCAATTCTCACACTTCCAATTATATTCAACAATTGTCCATATTAAAAATTGGAGATATGTTTTGTTTGCACATATGCCTTAGAGTATTTCAAGCCATTCACTTCGGTATTGATGCCGATTTGTTTAGCGGTATGCTTACCCATTCTAATATTCATTCTTATGTAACACGACATGGATCCAATTTGATTACCTTATTATATCGTAAACGCAAAAACCAACCAATTTTGTAAATCATTTGTTGGACTTTCTAATTGGAATTTATTACCTGACTATGTAAAATCTAATGACTCTCTATCCTGCTTCAAGCGAAGTCTACTTCGACACTTATTTGCTAACAAAATTCTGCTTAAAGGGGCCTTGAATACAGTTTTTTACTTATTTCTAATGTAACAAATTACTTTAAAGTTATAACCATAATGTATTCTTTAATAAAATTGTTTCACTGTTTCATAGAATCAATTTAGTTGCACTTTTAAAATTCACAGCAAATGATAATCCTTATAATTTCCAATGTGAAGAAACCATAGTTTGTGATTAAAAAAAACAGTTTTTTTCTGACTTCTTTTGAAGTGTCTCATAATTTCGTAAAATGAATAAGAAAAAATCAGCGATTAAAGTAGTATATTGAGAAATAGATAAATTACATAGTAAAAGTATTTAAAATATTAACAATTATGCAAAGTTACAGAAAAAATTTATCAATAAAAGTAATTTAACAAATCACAATATTGAAAACAGCTAAAACATTTATACATGTTTTACATACACATTTATGTTATAACAGAGGTGTAGAATTCGATTCTCTAAAAGAGTAATGAATTCTTTATATTTCATTAGATTAGTTTGGATATTCAGATTTATTTGTTTTAATTTTAGTTCTTTTCAGAGTGCCGATCCACAAGAAATAAATATAATATATTGAAACAATAGTAGTATATAATATGGACCTGAGATTGACAATGAAATTTACAGCTTATTTACAGATCAAACATAACCGTCTTCTGTTTTTACCTTTAATGAAATAATAAGCATAGAAACTCATACAATGAGGCCCAATTAAAATTACGTAAGCCGATTTAATTATATATAAGAGTTCTTCAATTAATCTAGAGTACAATTGTGAGTACATAAATAAATACCGCGAATTCTTCTTCTATTGAACAAATAGGATATTGTCGATAAGATTTATATCTAATTTCATACTCAACAAATAATTCACAACCTAAATACGATGATCTAAAGGGTTGATATGCCTATAGGACGGTGACTAGTTCATCTTCATCAGCTTGGCCCAAGTCCGCCTCCCTGGCAAAGGCCAAGAACACCTGCTCCAAAGAAGGCTCAGTGGCTGCGTAGTCCTCCACATTGCAGTCAGGATTGGACTTGATGTCTTCCATCACTGTGAACATGTCAGACCAAGTGATGCCAGATGGCACTAGGTAGTTCAGCATACCCTGGAAACAAACAGTCATTATATAGCGTACGGTTATGAGTAAAATGTAAATCATCGATGCTATCGATACGATGGTTGGATTAATATCTAAGAGTAAAAGAGAATATTAGTTACTTCAGACGATGAATATGCATCTCCCTATTCGAAAATGCGAATCCTAAAAATATCTTCAACGTTGATATTTTAATAACCCTCTTGAAAATATAGAAATTTTATTAGGTATAAATATTTTCAATCAAATATTTGAAATACTTTGAATGTAAATATATAAACCGTGTATAAATGATACACAAAATATTCGAGAGAAAGTCATAATAATTGGGACATTATAGATTGAGTGGAGTTTCCACTCTGTATTTAGGTAAATATCGATATAAATGAAGCTTAATTGATATTTTTATGTCTGAGTCTTGACCTCATAAGTGATATTATCAGTACTTTAGTTTTTGAGGCAGTATAAACAAGAAATAATATAACCCTGTAACTTACTTTGTGCTGGTCTGTTAGTTGTGCTCCTGCTAGTCTTTGGCTGACTGAAGTCTGAAGATTTCTCAAGCAGTTGTTAAACACTTCCTCAGAAGAGCTCGGCTTCAGTTTAATTTGAAGAGAATGGCCCTGACTGAACTGAAGATACGGAATAGGAAGTTAATAAGAGTTATGTTTATATCTTCAATCTGTTTACTGATGTTATAAATACGAACCTTTGCCTTGAGGTGTCCTGGAGTACCGGCACATCTCAACTGTCCCCTAACTAGAATGACTATCTTGTTGCAGAGGGCTTCACATTCGTCCATGGAGTGAGAGGTGAGAATGATGGACTGACCATTAGCTCTGGCAGTTCTTATAGCCATCCAGACTCTGCGTCTCGACGCTGGGTCTACACCTATAAACCAGAAAACAGAACTTACATGAATTATTTCATGGAGTTAATTACAGAACTCTATATTTTAAAAGTAAATATCACACCATTGTGGAATTGAATTTATTCTTATCATTCATGAAGTTATCATGACCTCATGCGCATGACGATTTATTTAAGTACATCTAATTAATAACATACTCCTCACGTCTGTTAATCATTCCAATTATGACATAAACAATCTTTACCTGTCGTGGGTTCATCCAAAAATACCAGAGGAGGAGAGCCAACAAGTGCCATGGCTGTGCTGAGTTTTCGTTTATTTCCCCCAGAGTATGTTCTTGTTTGTCTTTTGTAGCATTCGGTTAAATCGACTAGTTTGACAAAGTCAGCCATCATGCTTTGGCGTTGGGATTTGGGCACTCCTGAATATGATGAAAAAAATGAAGTGGATCAGAACAATTGAGTTTAAATAATGAATGAATAGGCAGTTAAAGAAAAAAATAAGTTTCTCATATAAAATATACCGCATTTAAGAAGACAATTAAATAAAAAATAAACCATTATTGCTGATACAATATCAATTTTTACAATGGGTTCGGAAAGATTTTCAGGAATGTTTAGTCATGACTTTATCATTTTATCATCTAAAAAGTAACTGAGACTAACCTCTCAAACCAGCCAAAAGGTTCAAAGTTTCTTCTCCCGTTAACTCGTCAAGAATGGCATCGAATTGAGGACAGTAGCCAATTTCCTTCACAAACTATCAAGAAGAAGAAGAATTAATAAGAACAGAAATGATGCAATAAGTTATCAATAATGCATATAGAAATATTCCAATAGAAGTTATTCTCTATTCTATATAATATTCTCGAAGTTCAAATTCTCACATGTCTCTTTCCATCACTCAAATACTGTTTCCCAATCCTGGCATCTCCCGAAGTAGGTTCTTCATCACCAGTGAGCATCCTGAAGGTGGTGGTTTTACCAGCTCCATTCACCCCCAACAGACCGAAACATTCTCCTTTATTTACACTGAAACTGACGTCATCCACAGCTCGGAGACCCACAGTATTGAAATCTTTTTTAAGACCTGCAAAACGGAAACATGATCGGAATGATACATTCCATATTTATTACAAATATCGCATTTAATAAGCGGTTGATGGATGGGTGGCATACCTTCAACGACAAGAGCTGCACCAGGGTCATTTGACTTCATCATCTCTTTAGCTTTTCTTGCCTCTTCAATCACATCATCGTCTGCAGGAACTTGGTAAACTGATAACATCTTAATCTTGCAAATTGACAACTTGACGCTGTAGTAGGCTTTCCTGTCGGTACAGATATTGGGATAGAACTTGTTTTTGTTGTCTCGAGTGATCTGCTTAGATCAATACAGAAATTCTTCGTATGAAAGATTTCACCATTTTATTTTTACTTCATATTCCACCACTCACGACAAGTAAGAACCAACTCCCGCTTCAATGAGAAGCAAAATAATAATGTAGAGGAGACCAACTGCAAAGAGCCAGAGGAACTGCTTCCCCAGACCTGTTCCGTCCCAACTGTAGTAGGATTGGGGCTCAAAGCACGGGAAACCAACTAAGTTGTCTTTACATTTCGCTGTAATTGGAATAAATCAGTTTCACTAATTTTAGATAATAATGTTAAATCTATGTAACTATAAATTCAGCAAAAATATCAATGACGATGATTCATTCTTTTCATTACATCAATTCTCCAAAAGAAAGTAACGTTTAACTATTGAAGTGTCCTATTTGTTACATTACTTCATTTGCATAACATCAATATGTACTGTACTCACGGCAGCACTTGTAGTACACATTGTATTGCAGTGAATTTTCCATGGCATTGCAAAGACTTTCCACATATTCGTCATTGATGATGTCGCACTGAGTGTTGTATGTGCTTGTATCTACGAAATTCTTGAAGCCCTGCAATTTGTATAAAAATAATATGTTGAAAATTTGAACAACCAAATTAATAATTTATCAATATAAATTTAATTATAATTTAAGTTAATTTCTTTCATTTTATTCTTTGTGTCCAATTATTTACGTATGTTTGAAGATATTTTGTCGTAATCGAGAAAATTTGCCTGTGATTTTGAATGAAGAGTTAAAAAACACTGAAATTATTGTGCATTCTTTAGTTTGTAAAAAATGATTTTGTTTTACATTTTTACCTCTGTAACCAATAACTTTAGTTACTGTGTTATAGATCTTCTCTGATAAGAATCAATAACCTAAATAAATCTTACATATGTAAAATGTAATTCCTCAATATGTATCTAATCACTAGTACAATGAAGTAATTCTTTTAAACGCCCCCAGCCAGAAGAAGCAGACCTCCTTTATATAATTAAGTAATGAATTTACGCACAACCGCTTAGAAGTTATTAATAACTGCATAAAAAATTGAGAGAAAAAGCATACAACTTTCAGATTTCAGTTCAACTTAATTTGGCACATTAATTTGAACATTAGAAGAAACATCAAATAATTTGAGATTGTTATCTTCCTTATCGTTTTCTCACCACAGATACAGGGTACGAAGGCACAAAAGAGGTGAAATTTCCCAGCACGTAACTGAAGGTGAGCAGACCTGGCTGTTCTGAAGCTTTGAGACCAATAACAGCCACTGGGATAATCATACCTGAAATAGCAATCACAACATCTCATTGTAGATATTCATTTGAAATTACAATAAATTTTTCATAATATAGACAAAACAATTCACCTGCAACAATGTTAAATAAAGTCAGGATACCGAAACCAGAGGCTGCGTTCTTGAATCCGAAACTGAAGAGGTACGCCAGAGGAATTGCTCCAAAACCATACAGGAACAACATCAAGAACAAGGCACCTGCAATGCAATTCATACAACTGTTATGAATGAACATTTTGAAGGTGGGAAATGAATTTAAAAGATTTCGAATTATAATTCATCAATTTCCAGATGTATATTTCAGTTAATCTAAAGTTAGTACAACATAATCGTGACGTCATAGCTCAGATATTTAACTTCACTTTCGTATAAACGATGCAAAAAGTAAAAAAAAAGTTGCATCACTAAAATTTATGGCAATATTTCTGTAATACATATTTCTTTAATTTAAGTAGACAAAAGAATATTATGAAAATCATTGAACAACAAAACTGCTTTTTATAGTGGAGTCTCTGGACAGGTTACAGGAATACTGCGGTTCTTTGTTTTAATTTAAGTTTTAAATCTAATTTAGATTTATGACATTGTTAACTACAAGCGTTGGGATCGAGAAGTTTAAGTTCATGGAGCTGAGGGTTTCATGAAATAGTACAAAGGTTTATCTTGAAAAGCACAAGCATTCTTATAGTAATGAAAATATTGCACAACATGTGGTGCTACCAAAGAAATAAGAGTGAATGTTTTAATTCTCTAATATAACAGATTATGATTAAAATTATAAAATGCAATAGTGAACTCCCAGTCAGTTCCTTATTTTCTTACACAACATATACTATTACCATCGTAAAGAAAATAGGTTAAGATATATGGAGATAATTTGTGACTATCTTACTATATAGAGTTAATATCTCATCTTTTTCGAAAAAAAACATCTTTTTCAATAATAACTTTGTTAAGTAATTATTTTAGTTTTTATTATTTCTGGTAACCAAAACACTTCTTAGTGATATGTATTTTGTTTCATATTTGTAATAGTAGTAAAAATTAGGATATTGATAATAAATATTGGACTATTTGAAAGCTCTACAAAAATAAGAGCATGTTTAATTTCCAATGCTGTACATAAAGATAATCAATAGATTGTGCCCAGAAGTAATGACTCTTGTTATTTGGTGTGTAAATTAGTTTACCAAATAAGAAGAGTTTATCATGTCTAGATTTACACTCTATGGACTCTTTGGGGAACATTCTATAACCTTTAACAAAATCCATCATTTTTTCACGTGGATTTCTATATGAAGTATCACCTGGACCTCTAAGCTCTAACTAAAGTATCACCTGTACCTCTAAGCTCTAACTAAAGTATCACCTGGACCTCTAAGCTCTAACTAAAAAAATATCACCTGTACCTCTAAGCTCTAACTAAAGTATCACCTGGACCTCTAACTAAAGTATCACCTGGACCTTTAACTAAAGTATCACCTGTACCTCTAACTAAAGTATCACTTGGACCTCTAACTAAAGTATCACCTGGACCTCTAACTAAAGTATCACCTGGACCTCTAACTAAAGTATCACCTAGACCTCTAACTAAAGTATCACCTGGACCTCTAACTAAAGTATCACCTGGACCTCTAACTAAAGTATCACCTATACCTCTAAGCTTTAACTAAAGTATCACCTATACCTCTAAGCTCTAACTAAAGTATCACTTGGACCTCTAACTAAATTATCACATGGATCTCTAACTAAAGTATCAATTGGACCTCTAACTAAAGTATCACCTGGACCTCTAACTAAATTATCACCTGGATCTCTAACTAAAGTATCACCTGGACCTCTAACTAAATTATCACCTGGACCTCTAACTAAATTATCACATGGATCTCTAACTAAAGTATCAATTGGACCTCTAACTAAAGTATCACCTGGACCTCTAACTAAATTATCACATGGACCTCTAAGTAAAGTATCACCTGGACCTCTAACTAAATTATCACATGGATCTCTAACTAAAGTATCACCTGGACCTCTAACTAAATTATCACCTGGATCTCTAACTAAATTATCACCTGGACCTCTAACTAAAGTATCACCTGGACCTCTAACTGAAGTATCACCTGGATCTCTAACTAAATTATCACATGGACCTCTAACTAAATTATCACCTGGACCTCTAACTAAATTATCACATGGATCTCTAACTAAAGTATCAATTGGACTTCTAACTAAAGTATCACCTGGACCTCTAACTAAAGTATCACCTGGACCTCTAACTAAAGTATCAATTGGACCTCTAACTAAAGTATCAATTGGACCTCTAACTAAAGTATCACTTGGATCTCTAACTAAAATATCACCTGGACCTCTAACTAAATTATCACATGGATCTCTAACTAAAGTATCACCTGGACCTCTAACTAAATTATCACCTGGACCTCTAACTAAAGTATCACCTGGACCTCTAACTAAAGTATCACCTGGACCTCTAACTAAAGTATCACCTGGACCTCTAACTAAAGTATCACCTGGACCTCTAACTAAAGTATCACCTGGACCTCTAACTAAAGTATCACCTATACCTCTAAGATCTAACTAAAGTATCACTTGGACCTCTAACTAAATTATCACCTGGACCTCTAACTAAATTATCACCTGGATCTCTAACTAAAGTATCACCTGGACCTCTAACTAAATTATCACCTGGACCTCTAACTAAATTATCACATGGATCTCTAACTAAAGTATCAATTGGACCTCTAACTAAAGTATCACCTGGACCTCTAACTAAATTATCACCTGGATCTCTAACTAAATTATCACATGGACCTCTAAGTAAAGTATCACCTGGACCTCTAACTAAAGTATCACATGGATCTCTAACTAAAGTATCACCTGGACCTCTAACTAAATTATCACCTGGATCTCTAACTAAATTATCACCTGGACCTCTAACTAAAGTATCACCTGGACCTCTAACTAAAGTATCACCTGGATCTCTAACTAAATTATCACATGGACCTCTAACTAAATTATCACCTGGACCTCTAACTAAATTATCACATGGATCTCTAACTAAAGTATCAATTGGACTTCTAACTAAAGTATCACCTGGACCTCTAACTAAAGTATCACCTGGACCTCTAACTAAAGTATCAATTGGACCTCTAACTAAAGTATCAATTGGACCTCTAACTAAAGTATCACTTGGATCTCTAACTAAAGTATCACCTGGACCTCTAACTAAATTATCACATGGATCTCTAACTAAAGTATCACCTGGAGCTCTAACTAAATTATCACCTGGACCTCTAACTAAAGTATCACCTGGACCTCTAACTAAAGTATCACCTGGACCTCTAACTAAAGTATCACCTGGACCTCTAACTAATGTATCACCTGGACCTCTAACTAAAGTATCACCTGGACCTCTAACTAAAGTATCACCTATACCTCTAAGCTCTAACTAAAGTATCACTTGGACCTCTAACTAAATTATCACCTGGACCTCTAACTAAATTATCACCTGGATCTCTAACTAAATTATCACATGGACCTCTAACTAAAGTATCACCTGGACCTCTAACTAAATTATCACATGGATCTCTAACTAAAGTATCAATTGGACCTCTAACTAAAGTATCACCTGGACCTGTAACTAAATTATCACCTGGACCTCTAACTAAATTATCACCTGGATCTCTAACTAAAGTATCAATTGGACCTCTAACTAAAGTATCACCTGGACCTCTAACTAAAGTATCACCTGGACCTCTAACTAAAGTATCACCTATACCTCTAAGCTGTAACTAAAGTATCACTTGGACCTCTAACTAAATTATCACCTGGACCTCTAACTAAATTATCACCTGGATCTCTAACTAAATTATCACATGGACCTCTAACTAAAGTATCACCTGGACCTCTAACTAAATTATCACATGGATCTCTAACTAAAGTATCACCTGGACCTCTAACTAAAGTATCACCTGGACCTCTAACTAAATTATCACCTGGACCTCTAACTAAATTATCACCTGGATCTCTAACTAAATTATCACATGGACCTCTAACTAAAGTATCACCTGGACCTCTAACTAAATTATCACATGGATCTCTAACTAAAGTATCAATTGGACCTCTAACTAAAGTATCACCTGGACCTCTAACTAAATTATCACCTGGACCTTTAACTAAATTATCACATGGATCTCTAACTAAAGTATCAATTGGACCTCTAACTAAAGTATCACCTGGACCTCTAACTAAAGTATCACCTGGACCTCTAACTAAATTATCACATGGATCTCTAACTAAAGTATCAATTGGACCTCTAACTAAAGTATCACCTGGACCTCTAACTAAATTATCACCTGGACCTCTAACTAAAGTATCACCTGGACCTCTAACTAAATTATCACATGGATCTCTAACTAAATTATCACATGGACCTCTAACTAAAGTATCAATTGGACCTCTAACTAAAGTATCACCTGGACCTCTAACTAAATTATCACCTGGACCTCTAACTAAAGTATCACCTGGACCTCTAACTAAATTATCACCTGGACCTCTAACTAAATTATCACCTGGATCTCTAACTAAATTATCACATGGACCTCTAACTAAAGTATCACCTGGACCTCTAACTAAATTATCACCTGGACCTCTAACTAAATTATCACCTGGACCTCTAACTAAAGTATCACCTGGACCTCTAACTAAATTATCACCTGGACCTCTAACTAAATTATCACCTGGATCTCTAACTAAATTATCACATGGACCTCTAACTAAAGTATCACCTGGACCTCTAACTAAATTATCACATGGATTTCTAACTAAAGTATCAATTGGACCTCTAACTAAAGTATCACCTGGACCTCTAACTAAATTATCACCTGGACCTCTAACTAAATTATCACATGGATCTCTAACTAAAGTATCACATGGATCTCTAACTAAAGTATCAATTGGACCTCTAACTAAAGTATCACCTGGACCTCTAACTAAATTATCACCTGGATCTCTAACTAAAGTATCACCTGGACCTCTAACTAAATTATCACCTGGACCTCTAACTAAATTATCACATGGATCTCTAACTAAAGTATCAATTGGACCTCTAACTAAAGTATCACCTGGACTTCTAACTAAATTATCACATGGACCTCTAAGTAAAGTATCACCTGGACCTCTAACTAAATTATCACATGGATCTCTAACTAAAGTATCACCTGGACCTCTAACTAAATTATCACCTGGATCTCTAACTAAATTATCACCTGGACCTCTAACTAAAGTATCACCTGGACCTCTAACTGAAGTATCACCTGGATCTCTAACTAAATTATCACATGGACCTCTAACTAAATTATCACCTGGACCTCTAACTAAATTATCACATGGATCTCTAACTAAAGTATCAATTGGACTTCTAACTAAAGTATCACCTGGACCTCTAACTAAAGTATCACCTGGACCTCTAACTAAAGTATCAATTGGACCTCTAACTAAAGTATCAATTGGACCTCTAACTAAAGTATCACTTGGATCTCTAACTAAAATATCACCTGGACCTCTAACTAAATTATCACATGGATCTCTAACTAAAGTATCACCTGGACCTCTAACTAAATTATCACCTGGACCTCTAACTAAAGTATCACCTGGACCTCTAACTAAAGTATCACCTGGACCTCTAACTAAAGTATCACCTGGACCTCTAACTAAAGTATCACCTGGACCTCTAACTAAAGTATCACCTGGACCTCTAACTAAAGTATCACCTATACCTCTAAGATCTAACTAAAGTATCACTTGGACCTCTAACTAAATTATCACCTGGACCTCTAACTAAATTATCACCTGGATCTCTAACTAAAGTATCACCTGGACCTCTAACTAAATTATCACCTGGACCTCTAACTAAATTATCACATGGATCTCTAACTAAAGTATCAATTGGACCTCTAACTAAAGTATCACCTGGACCTCTAACTAAATTATCACCTGGATCTCTAACTAAATTATCACATGGACCTCTAAGTAAAGTATCACCTGGACCTCTAACTAAAGTATCACATGGATCTCTAACTAAAGTATCACCTGGACCTCTAACTAAATTATCACCTGGATCTCTAACTAAATTATCACCTGGACCTCTAACTAAAGTATCACCTGGACCTCTAACTAAAGTATCACCTGGATCTCTAACTAAATTATCACATGGACCTCTAACTAAATTATCACCTGGACCTCTAACTAAATTATCACATGGATCTCTAACTAAAGTATCAATTGGACTTCTAACTAAAGTATCACCTGGACCTCTAACTAAAGTATCACCTGGACCTCTAACTAAAGTATCAATTGGACCTCTAACTAAAGTATCAATTGGACCTCTAACTAAAGTATCACTTGGATCTCTAACTAAAGTATCACCTGGACCTCTAACTAAATTATCACATGGATCTCTAACTAAAGTATCACCTGGAGCTCTAACTAAATTATCACCTGGACCTCTAACTAAAGTATCACCTGGACCTCTAACTAAAGTATCACCTGGACCTCTAACTAAAGTATCACCTGGACCTCTAACTAAAGTATCACCTAGACCTCTAACTAAAGTATCACCTGGACCTCTAACTAAAGTATCACCTGGACCTCTAACTAAAGTATCACCTATACCTCTAAGCTCTAACTAAAGTATCACCTATACCTCTAAGCTCTAACTAAAGTATCACTTGGACCTCTAACTAAATTATCACATGGATCTCTAACAAAAGTATCAATTGGACCTCTAACTAAAGTATCACCTGGACCTCTAACTAAATTATCACCTGGATCTCTAACTAAAGTATCACCTGGACCTCTAACTAAATTATCACCTGGACCTCTAACTAAATTATCACATGGATCTCTAACTAAAGTATCAATTGGACCTCTAACTAAAGTATCACCTGGACCTCTAACTAAATTATCACCTGGATCTCTAACTAAATTATCACATGGACCTCTAAGTAAAGTATCACCTGGACCTCTAACTAAATTATCACATGGATCTCTAACTAAAGTATCACCTGGACCTCTAACTAAATTATCACCTGGATCTCTAACTAAATTATCACCTGGACCTCTAACTAAAGTATCACCTGGACCTCTAACTAAAGTATCACCTGGATCTCTAACTAAATTATCACATGGACCTCTAACTAAATTATCACCTGGACCTCTAACTAAATTATCACATGGATCTCTAACTAAAGTATCAATTGGACTTCTAACTAAAGTATCACCTGGACCTCTAACTAAAGTATCACCTGGACCTCTAACTAAAGTATCAATTGGACCTCTAACTAAAGTATCAATTGGACCTCTAACTAAAGTATCACTTGGATCTCTAACTAAAGTATCACCTGGACCTCTAACTAAATTATCACATGGATCTCTAACTAAAGTATCACCTGGACCTCTAACTAAATTATCACCTGGACCTCTAACTAAAGTATCACCTGGACCTCTAACTAAAGTATCACCTGGACCTCTAACTAAAGTATCACCTGGACCTCTAACTAAAGTATCACCTGGACCTCTAACTAAAGTATCACCTGGACCTCTAACTAAAGTATCACCTATACCTCTAAGCTCTAACTAAAGTATCACTTGGACCTCTAACTAAATTATCACCTGGACCTCTAACTAAATTATCACCTGGATCTCTAACTAAATTATCACATGGACCTCTAACTAAAGTATCACCTGGACCTCTAACTAAATTATCACATGGATCTCTAACTAAAGTATCAATTGGACCTCTAACTAAAGTATCACCTGGACCTGTAACTAAATTATCACCTGGACCTCTAACTAAATTATCACCTGGATCTCTAACTAAAGTATCAATTGGACCTCTAACTAAAGTATCACCTGGACCTCTAACTAAAGTATCACCTGGACCTCTAACTAAAGTATCACCTATACCTCTAAGCTCTAACTAAAGTATCACTTGGACCTCTAACTAAATTATCACCTGGACCTCTAACTAAATTATCACCTGGATCTCTAACTAAATTATCACATGGACCTCTAACTAAAGTATCACCTGGACCTCTAACTAAATTATCACATGGATCTCTAACTAAAGTATCACCTGGACCTCTAACTAAAGTATCACCTGGACCTCTAACTAAATTATCACCTGGACCTCTAACTAAATTATCACCTGGATCTCTAACTAAATTATCACATGGACCTCTAACTAAAGTATCACCTGGACCTCTAACTAAATTATCACATGGATCTCTAACTAAAGTATCAATTGGACCTCTAACTAAAGTATCACCTGGACCTCTAACTAAATTATCACCTGGACCTTTAACTAAATTATCACATGGATCTCTAACTAAAGTATCAATTGGACCTCTAACTAAAGTATCACCTGGACCTCTAACTAAAGTATCACCTGGACCTCTAACTAAATTATCACATGGATCTCTAACTAAAGTATCAATTGGACCTCTAACTAAAGTATCACCTGGACCTCTAACTAAATTATCACCTGGACCTCTAACTAAAGTATCACCTGGACCTCTAACTAAATTATCACATGGATCTCTAACTAAATTATCACATGGACCTCTAACTAAAGTATCAATTGGACCTCTAACTAAAGTATCACCTGGACCTCTAACTAAATTATCACCTGGACCTCTAACTAAAGTATCACCTGGACCTCTAACTAAATTATCACCTGGACCTCTAACTAAATTATCACCTGGATCTCTAACTAAATTATCACATGGACCTCTAACTAAAGTATCACCTGGACCTCTAACTAAATTATCACCTGGACCTCTAACTAAATTATCACCTGGACCTCTAACTAAAGTATCACCTGGACCTCTAACTAAATTATCACCTGGACCTCTAACTAAATTATCACCTGGATCTCTAACTAAATTATCACATGGACCTCTAACTAAAGTATCACCTGGACCTCTAACTAAATTATCACATGGATTTCTAACTAAAGTATCAATTGGACCTCTAACTAAAGTATCACCTGGACCTCTAACTAAATTATCACCTGGACCTCTAACTAAATTATCACATGGATCTCTAACTAAAGTATCACATGGATCTCTAACTAAAGTATCAATTGGACCTCTAACTAAAGTATCACCTGGACCTCTAACTAAATTATCACCTGGATCTCTAACTAAAGTATCACCTGGACCTCTAACTAAATTATCACCTGGACCTCTAACTAAATTATCACATGGATCTCTAACTAAAGTATCAATTGGACCTCTAACTAAAGTATCACCTGGACTTCTAACTAAATTATCACATGGACCTCTAAGTAAAGTATCACCTGGACCTCTAACTAAATTATCACATGGATCTCTAACTAAAGTATCACCTGGACCTCTAACTAAATTATCACCTGGATCTCTAACTAAATTATCACCTGGACCTCTAACTAAAGTATCACCTGGACCTCTAACTGAAGTATCACCTGGATCTCTAACTAAATTATCACATGGACCTCTAACTAAATTATCACCTGGACCTCTAACTAAATTATCACATGGATCTCTAACTAAAGTATCAATTGGACTTCTAACTAAAGTATCACCTGGACCTCTAACTAAAGTATCACCTGGACCTCTAACTAAAGTATCAATTGGACCTCTAACTAAAGTATCAATTGGACCTCTAACTAAAGTATCACTTGGATCTCTAACTAAAATATCACCTGGACCTCTAACTAAATTATCACATGGATCTCTAACTAAAGTATCACCTGGACCTCTAACTAAATTATCACCTGGACCTCTAACTAAAGTATCACCTGGACCTCTAACTAAAGTATCACCTGGACCTCTAACTAAAGTATCACCTGGACCTCTAACTAAAGTATCACCTGGACCTCTAACTAAAGTATCACCTGGACCTCTAACTAAAGTATCACCTATACCTCTAAGATCTAACTAAAGTATCACTTGGACCTCTAACTAAATTATCACCTGGACCTCTAACTAAATTATCACCTGGATCTCTAACTAAAGTATCACCTGGACCTCTAACTAAATTATCACCTGGACCTCTAACTAAATTATCACATGGATCTCTAACTAAAGTATCAATTGGACCTCTAACTAAAGTATCACCTGGACCTCTAACTAAATTATCACCTGGATCTCTAACTAAATTATCACATGGACCTCTAAGTAAAGTATCACCTGGACCTCTAACTAAAGTATCACATGGATCTCTAACTAAAGTATCACCTGGACCTCTAACTAAATTATCACCTGGATCTCTAACTAAAGTATCACCTGGACCTCTAACTAAATTATCACCTGGACCTCTAACTAAATTATCACATGGATCTCTAACTAAAGTATCAATTGGACCTCTAACTAAAGTATCACCTGGACCTCTAACTAAATTATCACCTGGATCTCTAACTAAATTATCACATGGACCTCTAAGTAAAGTATCACCTGGACCTCTAACTAAATTATCACATGGATCTCTAACTAAAGTATCACCTGGACCTCTAACTAAATTATCACCTGGATCTCTAACTAAATTATCACCTGGACCTCTAACTAAAGTATCACCTGGACCTCTAACTAAAGTATCACCTGGATCTCTAACTAAATTATCACATGGACCTCTAACTAAATTATCACCTGGACCTCTAACTAAATTATCACATGGATCTCTAACTAAAGTATCAATTGGACTTCTAACTAAAGTATCACCTGGACCTCTAACTAAAGTATCACCTGGACCTCTAACTAAAGTATCAATTGGACCTCTAACTAAAGTATCAATTGGACCTCTAACTAAAGTATCACTTGGATCTCTAACTAAAGTATCACCTGGACCTCTAACTAAATTATCACATGGATCTCTAACTAAAGTATCACCTGGACCTCTAACTAAATTATCACCTGGACCTCTAACTAAAGTATCACCTGGACCTCTAACTAAAGTATCACCTGGACCTCTAACTAAAGTATCACCTGGACCTCTAACTAAAGTATCACCTGGACCTCTAACTAAAGTATCACCTGGACCTCTAACTAAAGTATCACCTATACCTCTAAGCTCTAACTAAAGTATCACTTGGACCTCTAACTAAATTATCACCTGGACCTCTAACTAAATTATCACCTGGATCTCTAACTAAATTATCACATGGACCTCTAACTAAAGTATCACCTGGACCTCTAACTAAATTATCACATGGATCTCTAACTAAAGTATCAATTGGACCTCTAACTAAAGTATCACCTGGACCTGTAACTAAATTATCACCTGGACCTCTAACTAAATTATCACCTGGATCTCTAACTAAAGTATCAATTGGACCTCTAACTAAAGTATCACCTGGACCTCTAACTAAAGTATCACCTGGACCTCTAACTAAAGTATCACCTATACCTCTAAGCTCTAACTAAAGTATCACTTGGACCTCTAACTAAATTATCACCTGGACCTCTAACTAAATTATCACCTGGATCTCTAACTAAATTATCACATGGACCTCTAACTAAAGTATCACCTGGACCTCTAACTAAATTATCACATGGATCTCTAACTAAAGTATCACCTGGACCTCTAACTAAAGTATCACCTGGACCTCTAACTAAATTATCACCTGGACCTCTAACTAAATTATCACCTGGATCTCTAACTAAATTATCACATGGACCTCTAACTAAAGTATCACCTGGACCTCTAACTAAATTATCACATGGATCTCTAACTAAAGTATCAATTGGACCTCTAACTAAAGTATCACCTGGACCTCTAACTAAATTATCACCTGGACCTTTAACTAAATTATCACATGGATCTCTAACTAAAGTATCAATTGGACCTCTAACTAAAGTATCACCTGGACCTCTAACTAAAGTATCACCTGGACCTCTAACTAAATTATCACATGGATCTCTAACTAAAGTATCAATTGGACCTCTAACTAAAGTATCACCTGGACCTCTAACTAAATTATCACCTGGACCTCTAACTAAAGTATCACCTGGACCTCTAACTAAATTATCACATGGATCTCTAACTAAATTATCACATGGACCTCTAACTAAAGTATCAATTGGACCTCTAACTAAAGTATCACCTGGACCTCTAACTAAATTATCACCTGGACCTCTAACTAAAGTATCACCTGGACCTCTAACTAAATTATCACCTGGACCTCTAACTAAATTATCACCTGGATCTCTAACTAAATTATCACATGGACCTCTAACTAAAGTATCACCTGGACCTCTAACTAAATTATCACCTGGACCTCTAACTAAATTATCACCTGGACCTCTAACTAAAGTATCACCTGGACCTCTAACTAAATTATCACCTGGACCTCTAACTAAATTATCACCTGGATCTCTAACTAAATTATCACATGGACCTCTAACTAAAGTATCACCTGGACCTCTAACTAAATTATCACATGGATTTCTAACTAAAGTATCAATTGGACCTCTAACTAAAGTATCACCTGGACCTCTAACTAAATTATCACCTGGACCTCTAACTAAATTATCACATGGATCTCTAACTAAAGTATCACATGGATCTCTAACTAAAGTATCAATTGGACCTCTAACTAAAGTATCACCTGGACCTCTAACTAAATTATCACCTGGATCTCTAACTAAAGTATCACCTGGACCTCTAACTAAATTATCACCTGGACCTCTAACTAAATTATCACATGGATCTCTAACTAAAGTATCAATTGGACCTCTAACTAAAGTATCACCTGGACTTCTAACTAAATTATCACATGGACCTCTAAGTAAAGTATCACCTGGACCTCTAACTAAATTATCACATGGATCTCTAACTAAAGTATCACCTGGACCTCTAACTAAATTATCACCTGGATCTCTAACTAAATTATCACCTGGACCTCTAACTAAAGTATCACCTGGACCTCTAACTGAAGTATCACCTGGATCTCTAACTAAATTATCACATGGACCTCTAACTAAATTATCACCTGGACCTCTAACTAAATTATCACATGGATCTCTAACTAAAGTATCAATTGGACTTCTAACTAAAGTATCACCTGGACCTCTAACTAAAGTATCACCTGGACCTCTAACTAAAGTATCAATTGGACCTCTAACTAAAGTATCAATTGGACCTCTAACTAAAGTATCACTTGGATCTCTAACTAAAATATCACCTGGACCTCTAACTAAATTATCACATGGATCTCTAACTAAAGTATCACCTGGACCTCTAACTAAATTATCACCTGGACCTCTAACTAAAGTATCACCTGGACCTCTAACTAAAGTATCACCTGGACCTCTAACTAAAGTATCACCTGGACCTCTAACTAAAGTATCACCTGGACCTCTAACTAAAGTATCACCTGGACCTCTAACTAAAGTATCACCTATACCTCTAAGATCTAACTAAAGTATCACTTGGACCTCTAACTAAATTATCACCTGGACCTCTAACTAAATTATCACCTGGATCTCTAACTAAAGTATCACCTGGACCTCTAACTAAATTATCACCTGGACCTCTAACTAAATTATCACATGGATCTCTAACTAAAGTATCAATTGGACCTCTAACTAAAGTATCACCTGGACCTCTAACTAAATTATCACCTGGATCTCTAACTAAATTATCACATGGACCTCTAAGTAAAGTATCACCTGGACCTCTAACTAAAGTATCACATGGATCTCTAACTAAAGTATCACCTGGACCTCTAACTAAATTATCACCTGGATCTCTAACTAAATTATCACCTGGACCTCTAACTAAAGTATCACCTGGACCTCTAACTAAAGTATCACCTGGATCTCTAACTAAATTATCACATGGACCTCTAACTAAATTATCACCTGGACCTCTAACTAAATTATCACATGGATCTCTAACTAAAGTATCAATTGGACTTCTAACTAAAGTATCACCTGGACCTCTAACTAAAGTATCACCTGGACCTCTAACTAAAGTATCAATTGGACCTCTAACTAAAGTATCAATTGGACCTCTAACTAAAGTATCACTTGGATCTCTAACTAAAGTATCACCTGGACCTCTAACTAAATTATCACATGGATCTCTAACTAAAGTATCACCTGGAGCTCTAACTAAATTATCACCTGGACCTCTAACTAAAGTATCACCTGGACCTCTAACTAAAGTATCACCTGGACCTCTAACTAAAGTATCACCTGGACCTCTAACTAAAGTATCACCTAGACCTCTAACTAAAGTATCACCTGGACCTCTAACTAAAGTATCACCTGGACCTCTAACTAAAGTATCACCTATACCTCTAAGCTCTAACTAAAGTATCACCTATACCTCTAAGCTCTAACTAAAGTATCACTTGGACCTCTAACTAAATTATCACATGGATCTCTAACAAAAGTATCAATTGGACCTCTAACTAAAGTATCACCTGGACCTCTAACTAAATTATCACCTGGATCTCTAACTAAAGTATCACCTGGACCTCTAACTAAATTATCACCTGGACCTCTAACTAAATTATCACATGGATCTCTAACTAAAGTATCAATTGGACCTCTAACTAAAGTATCACCTGGACCTCTAACTAAATTATCACCTGGATCTCTAACTAAATTATCACATGGACCTCTAAGTAAAGTATCACCTGGACCTCTAACTAAATTATCACATGGATCTCTAACTAAAGTATCACCTGGACCTCTAACTAAATTATCACCTGGATCTCTAACTAAATTATCACCTGGACCTCTAACTAAAGTATCACCTGGACCTCTAACTAAAGTATCACCTGGATCTCTAACTAAATTATCACATGGACCTCTAACTAAATTATCACCTGGACCTCTAACTAAATTATCACATGGATCTCTAACTAAAGTATCAATTGGACTTCTAACTAAAGTATCACCTGGACCTCTAACTAAAGTATCACCTGGACCTCTAACTAAAGTATCAATTGGACCTCTAACTAAAGTATCAATTGGACCTCTAACTAAAGTATCACTTGGATCTCTAACTAAAGTATCACCTGGATCTCTAACTAAATTATCACATGGATCTCTAACTAAAGTATCACCTGGACCTCTAACTAAATTATCACCTGGACCTCTAACTAAAGTATCACCTGGACCTCTAACTAAAGTATCACCTGGACCTCTAACTAAAGTATCACCTGGACCTCTAACTAAAGTATCACCTGGACCTCTAACTAAAGTATCACCTGGACCTCTAACTAAAGTATCACCTATACCTCTAAGCTCTAACTAAAGTATCACTTGGACCTCTAACTAAATTATCACCTGGACCTCTAACTAAATTATCACCTGGATCTCTAACTAAATTATCACATGGACCTCTAACTAAAGTATCACCTGGACCTCTAACTAAATTATCACATGGATCTCTAACTAAAGTATCAATTGGACCTCTAACTAAAGTATCACCTGGACCTGTAACTAAATTATCACCTGGACCTCTAACTAAATTATCACCTGGATCTCTAACTAAAGTATCAATTGGACCTCTAACTAAAGTATCACCTGGACCTCTAACTAAAGTATCACCTGGACCTCTAACTAAAGTATCACCTATACCTCTAAGCTCTAACTAAAGTATCACTTGGACCTCTAACTAAATTATCACCTGGACCTCTAACTAAATTATCACCTGGATCTCTAACTAAATTATCACATGGACCTCTAACTAAAGTATCACCTGGACCTCTAACTAAATTATCACATGGATCTCTAACTAAAGTATCACCTGGACCTCTAACTAAAGTATCACCTGGACCTCTAACTAAATTATCACCTGGACCTCTAACTAAATTATCACCTGGATCTCTAACTAAATTATCACATGGACCTCTAACTAAAGTATCACCTGGACCTCTAACTAAATTATCACATGGATCTCTAACTAAAGTATCAATTGGACCTCTAACTAAAGTATCACCTGGACCTCTAACTAAATTATCACCTGGACCTTTAACTAAATTATCACATGGATCTCTAACTAAAGTATCAATTGGACCTCTAACTAAAGTATCACCTGGACCTCTAACTAAAGTATCACCTGGACCTCTAACTAAATTATCACATGGATCTCTAACTAAAGTATCAATTGGACCTCTAACTAAAGTATCACCTGGACCTCTAACTAAATTATCACCTGGACCTCTAACTAAAGTATCACCTGGACCTCTAACTAAATTATCACATGGATCTCTAACTAAATTATCACATGGACCTCTAACTAAAGTATCAATTGGACCTCTAACTAAAGTATCACCTGGACCTCTAACTAAATTATCACCTGGACCTCTAACTAAAGTATCACCTGGACCTCTAACTAAATTATCACCTGGACCTCTAACTAAATTATCACCTGGATCTCTAACTAAATTATCACATGGACCTCTAACTAAAGTATCACCTGGACCTCTAACAAAATTATCACCTGGACCTCTAACTAAATTATCACCTGGACCTCTAACTAAAGTATCACCTGGACCTCTAACTAAATTATCACCTGGACCTCTAACTAAATTATCACCTGGATCTCTAACTAAATTATCACATGGACCTCTAACTAAAGTATCACCTGGACCTCTAACTAAATTATCACATGGATTTCTAACTAAAGTATCAATTGGACCTCTAACTAAAGTATCACCTGGACCTCTAACTAAATTATCACCTGGACCTCTAACTAAATTATCACATGGATCTCTAACTAAAGTATCAATTGGACCTCTAACTAAAGTATCACCTGGACCTCTAACTAAAGTATCACCTGGACCTCTAACTAAATTATCACATGGATCTCTAACTAAAGTATCAATTGGACCTCTAACTAAAGTATCACCTGGACCTCTAACTAAATTATCACCTGGATCTCTAACTAAAGTATCACCTGGACCTCTAACTAAATTATCACATGGACCTCTAACTAAAGTATCACCTGGACCTCTAACTAAATTATCACATGGATCTCTAACTAAAGTATCAATTGGACCTCTAACTAAAGTATCACCTGGACCTCTAACTAAATTATCACCTGGACCTTTAACTAAATTATCACATGGATCTCTAACTAAAGTATCAATTGGACCTCTAACTAAAGTATCACCTGGACCTCTAACTAAAGTATCACCTGGACCTCTAACTAAATTATCACATGGATCTCTAACTAAAGTATCAATTGGACCTCTAACTAAAGTATCACCTGGACCTCTAACTAAATTATCACCTGGACCTCTAACTAAAGTATCACCTGGACCTCTAACTAAATTATCACATGGATCTCTAACTAAATTATCACATGGACCTCTAACTAAAGTATCAATTGGACCTCTAACTAAAGTATCACCTGGACCTCTAACTAAATTATCACCTGGACCTCTAACTAAAGTATCACCTGGACCTCTAACTAAATTATCACCTGGACCTCTAACTAAATTATCACCTGGATCTCTAACTAAATTATCACATGGACCTCTAACTAAAGTATCACCTGGACCTCTAACTAAATTATCACCTGGACCTCTAACTAAATTATCACCTGGACCTCTAACTAAAGTATCACCTGGACCTCTAACTAAATTATCACCTGGACCTCTAACTAAATTATCACCTGGATCTCTAACTAAATTATCACATGGACCTCTAACTAAAGTATCACCTGGACCTCTAACTAAATTATCACATGGATTTCTAACTAAAGTATCAATTGGACCTCTAACTAAAGTATCACCTGGACCTCTAACTAAATTATCACCTGGACCTCTAACTAAATTATCACATGGATCTCTAACTAAAGTATCAATTGGACCTCTAACTAAAGTATCACCTGGACCTCTAACTAAAGTATCACCTGGACCTCTAACTAAATTATCACATGGATCTCTAACTAAAGTATCAATTGGACCTCTAACTAAAGTATCACCTGGACCTCTAACTAAATTATCACCTGGATCTCTAACTAAAGTATCACCTGGACCTCTAACTAAATTATCACCTGGACCTCTAACTAAATTATCACATGGATCTCTAACTAAAGTATCAATTGGACCTCTAACTAAAGTATCACCTGGACCTCTAACTAAAGTATCACCTTCACCTGGACCTCTAACTAAATTATCACATGGATCTCTAACTAAAGTATCAATTGGACCTCTAACTAAAGTACCACCTGGACCTCTAACTAAAGTATCAATTGGACCTCTAACTAAAGTATCACCTGGACCTCTAACTAAAGTATCAATTGGACCTCTAACTAAAGTATCACCTGGACCTCTAACTAAATTATCACATGGATCTCTAACTAAAGTATCAATTGGACCTCTAACTAAAGTATCACCTGGACCTCTAACTAAAGTATCACCTGGACCTCTAACTAAATTATCACATGGATCTCTAACTAAAGTATCAATTGGACCTCTAACTAAAGTACCACCTGGACCTCTAACTAAAGTATCAATTGGACCTCTAACTAAAGTATCACCTGGACCTCTAACTAAAGTATCAATTGGACCTCTAACTAAAGTATCACCTGGACCTCTAACTAAAGTATCACCTGGATCTCTAACTAAAGTATCACCTGGACCTCTAACTAAAGTATCACCTGGACCTGTAACTAAAGTATCACCTGGACCTCTAACTAAAGTATCACCTGGACCTGTAACTAAAATATCACCTGGACCTCTAACTAAAGTATCACCTGGACCTGTAACTAATGTATCACCTGGACCTCTAACTAAAGTATCACCTGGACCTGTAACTAAAATATCACCTGGACCTCTAACTAAAGTATCACTTGGACCTGTAACTAAAGTATCACCTGGACCTCTAACTAAAGTATCACCTGGACCTGTAACTAAAGTATCACCTGGACCTCTAACTAAAGTATCACCTGGACCTCTAACTAAAGTATCACCTGGGCCAGTTGGCTGGGTGAAGTTTCCATTAGGATCCACAGCCATGAAAAGTATGAAGACAAGTAAGGCTGACACAGTGTAAGTGAGAAGGTCCCAAGTGAAAGAAGTGAACCAAAGAGCATTGGGCGATGTTCCTGTCATTATTTGAACCTGGGAGATGAAGAATTATTCAGTTGTTACAAACTAAAATTAACCAGAAAAATATTCTGGTATATGAATCTTGTCAATAATTTAATTTAATTTCGAGCATTGAAAATTGGCTGAAATCTTTTGTACCTGCTTAGCTTTAGATTCTCTCTCTTGAAGAGGGAAGACCAGGAAAGAAGAGGATAGGAAGGCGAGGGCCAAAGGCATCGTGAGGGCATAGGTGATGGCGCTGCCAGAGGTTTGGCCATCTTCAAAGCGATACTGAGGGAAAGGAACAACTCAAATCTAAAGAGATTTACAACAATTACACGGTATGATATGATTTGGGAAACAGCGTCAAAAACCCGTTTGAAATTAGCTGTAAATATTACGATAGGAATAAATTTTAGTTTATCATCAAAATTAGTATTTACACTTTTATATTCTATAAATCACGCAAGAAACCTTTTCCAATAGGTTATAAACAGTGTCAGAATAAAATGGGGTTTCAAAGTTTAATTAATATAGATACTTAAAAACATCATACCGAAGTGATTAGTTTACTTTTCAAATTTATCAAAATTTGATTTAAAAATTTGCGGATATAGATTAATTTACATCAACTAATAAATGAAAAATGGTAATTGGCAGGAATAATTTAATAAGTATAGCCGCTATCCTTACTCTCTGGTCGTATGGCAGGGGGTAGTTAGCGGTAGAAATCTTGTAAGCCTCTGTCATGTTCTGGGTGATGTACTGGAGTATAGCATTGTCCATTAAATTTATTCCCACTCCGGGTGCATGGTAAGGAATAGACTGGTACAGCATGCGTGTTCCAATCTTGACAATGTCCAACGGTTTCCCGAATACGGCCTGTAATAGTTACAAAATAACCCACTCCAAATCAACTATCATAACTTTTCAAATAATAATTAGTTCATCATAAATTTCTAGAAATTAATATCATGCAATTTATTTATTTATTTTTTTCTGCTTCAGTTTCACTAACCGATGTAACGTAGTTCTCTCTGTAGTGAAATTCGTCCTCTATTCCAATGTCTATAAGAGTAGACGTCACATTAGGCTTTTCGAAGACCTGAGATGCAAAAACAGAATATATACACATGTCTTGATATGTGAATGCATGAATATTTAACTGCTGCAAATAATGTAAACATTGTTCTTAATTTCTCTTGTATAAAATATTACCTCGTATTTCCCCCAAAACTGGTCCCGATAAGCCATTCCCAAACCCTCAGCTTCTTCTGTATCTGCAGTTCAGGAATAAATCAAAATTAATCCATAAATACTCAATAGTTTGATTGTTGCACTAATAAAACATTGAAATATATTTTAAAAAATCATCCCAAAGATATGTGATTCAAGCCAATAAGTTACCTTCCATCTCCACATACGAGACAGTAGAGTCAAACATTGTGAGATTGAGATCTCGACGAGGTTGCAGGACGCTGTCTCCGAAGAATAAGAGGTCCACCATCAGACAAAGCAGAGTTGTGAGAACTGGAACCAGGCCCTGAAGGATGGGAGATTAAAGATAAATGTCTACCTAACATTAAATGACATCATTTTGAAATCTGTAAACGTACTTGAGTTATCAGAAGAACAAACTTCCTCTTAGAGTATATAATTCTCTTCACCCAAAGTGATTTCAGTCTCTCCATTAACAAAGAAAAGCCAGTTAACCGGCCTTCAATCCCTGAAAAATGTGTAAGCAAAATCATGTCACTTTCACGTCAAAATGCGAATGAAATTGCTAATATTTATTCAAAAACAATGTAGTGTTAATAAAGAAAGGATATTAAATACTGAAAGATGATAAAGAGATAAAATACACCCTATGTATTAAGACTTAGTAACTGGATAATTGTATTAGTACATAAATTAATCACTTATAAAGTAGTCGGTGTATTCTCAAACACTTACTTGAATATTTTATTGGTCTGATAAAATGGCCATTTTAAATTTTAGGACATGTTATTAATACTTTCTTGTTCCAGTGAAATGTACTCACTGAATTGACTACCAAACAGTTTTGCTTCATCAGAGTGATTCCCATGGCCATTATTTTCTTTCGATTGCGATGCCAGTTCAATTTTTTCTCGTGATGGTTCCTCCATTTCTTGTCTTACAGCTTCTGTCACAGCTGGGTCATACTGCTCCCCAACCCTATGAATATAAAGCAAATTATACTAATAATCCAGTTCTGGTTACCATTTGAAATAGTTATATTAATTCTAAGTTACAATTATCATGTATTAAATTCTCATTTGAATTAAAAGATTTCAGAAAAAGAAGATATTTCCAGAATATCGTCATACGAACCTTAGAAACACTTGCTCCATAGATGTTAGGGATAAGCCAACGTGAGTTATCTTCAGAAGTTCTTTTTTGACAGTCAGTTCTTCTAACAAAATGGCAAATCTTGTGAAAGGGAGAATTCAATAATTAAAATCATATAAGAAAGTAAAGTTCTATGTAGTTGTATTACACCTAGCTAAGAAGAAACTGAAATGATTTGGTATGATATTTCAACATTTACACATCATTATAGCCTACGTTCTAACACACTTCACTTCACATGTATATTGGTTAGTTCTTCACCTCGTCTTATCATCACTGAGTCGATAGACCAACTCCTCCTGAGCAGTGGAAGTCAAAGCTGCTCCTGGTACAATACTCTGAATGCAAGAAGTGAGAATCGGGACACTGCAGCCCTTCTTGGGAAGAACTCGAAGACTGTAACCATCTCCTGTGGTGAGAAAAAACAACAGGTGATACCAATTCATTATATTAAAGTGTCTCAAATTACTCATGAAACTCTCTCAATCACATTAATTATCATTAGAAGAAAATATATAAAATATAGTTTGGAAAATATGAGATTTGATATTTGATCCTCAGTCATACTGTAGTTTTCCAGGTCCTATTTGGTACAACAATTAGACAGGCTTAGTTATATCTACATTTATTCGTAAACTTGTAATAGTTTTCTCATCTTTTATTATACATTTATATGATTATCTAAAAATGAAGAAAATTTTCTACAAAACTGCAGAATATGAACTATAACAAAGCCAAGTGGATTTCAACTTCTGAAAGCCCCTACATTTTAAAGAGTAACAATCTGACATGAATTTTCATTTTATATGGTAATACTAAGACTAGTGACCTTATAACAGTAACTAATAAGGAGCCATTTGTTACACTAAATTAGTACAATGAATTCATTAGGAGAGTCCTCTAGTCATAACAAAAGATAGTTGAAATATGTCGTTATCTGAACGTTTTTTCTTAGTAAATGTGGATCTTCAAGACAGTATAATTCTCCAATTAGATCTCCAAACTTATCTATCTCAAACGTTACTTATAGATGGTATTAAGCTAAAAACTGGATACCATGGAATAATATCTCAGCTCTACCTAGAAAAACACTACAGAACATAATCAGACGAGATATTAAAAGATGTTAGTTTAATGATAAGACATCAAATCAGTTTCCAGGTCAACAGAGAAAAATTTATACAAGTGTACTTTTTCTTACCAAATCTGCTCTTGAGGAAGAGTGTAGATCCAGTGCAGACCACAGTTCCAGCAGCCATTATTGCAATCCGATCTCCCAAAACATCCGCTTCTTCCATGTGATGAGTAGTGACTAACACTGTCCTTTTAGATCGCTCCTTCTGGATTGTGTCCCACACCCAACGACGTGACTCTGGGTCAAGACCAGAACTTGGTTCATCGAGGATTACTACCTGAATGGTTAAAATTGGAGAAGAGTATTTAAAATAACTATAATATAGTGAATTTTGATTATATTTTTTTATTGCCAGAATAAACATATGAATTGATGCTACTATCGAAAATTATTTCAGCACTGATTGAAATTTCAGACTGGGCATTTCTAATTGGGAAAAGGATTTGTATGAAGTTAGTTTTTATTAACTTTCATGAAATGTATGCATTATAAATTGTCTCACCTTGGAATCACCGACAAGAGCGATGCATAAACATAGTTTCCTCTTCATTCCTCCTGAGAGCTGATCACCAAACTGGTCTTTCTTCTCCGTTAGTTGCAGGGCAGAGAGCAGAGTTTCAGTTTCTTCCTTTGCTTCCTTCCTACTCTTTCCCTTCAACTAATTGAAATAAATAAAAGTTGTAATGTACTAGCATATAATTGAACAATGTAAACTCTGAATAAGGTGAGACTAGATGCATCACGTACCATTGCGAAGAAGATGAGGTGTTGCTCTACATTCAGGTCTGCAAAGAGAGTGTTGTGTTGAGGACACAGACCAACTTGTGCACGCGCTTGATCCATGTTAGAGTGAATGTCATAGCCGGAAATACTGGCGGTACCACCGGTGGAAGAGTATATACCTGTTATAAAAAAATATATTAAAAGAGTCTTCATATCGAGATGACAAACAGTTCTGTACAATAGTAAAATATTGGTTGATGATTATTATAAAACATAATGATGTGAGACAAGAATTCATTTGAACAGAACTAAGAGTTCCATTTTCAGCATTTTGGTAAAATACATACCAAAAAAAATAATATTATAATAATACTTGAAAAAGTTCCGGTAAAATATTGTAAGGACCTGTGGTCAGAACTAGAAAAACAGTTTAAAAGCAGTAGTAAGTGCCAAATGAGGCCCAATTGAAAATTAACCATTCTTTCTGCATCTATCCAAATACTTATTTCACTACCTATTTCAAGAAATGTTGAATAAATCATGAGTTTTGGTTCACCAAAACGCTGAAATATAATATATTGGTTCTCTCCAAGTACTTGTTTAAACGTAAAAGTATATTTTTCGTTCCGAGATAGAATTTTCCGACCACCGATGATGACTTACCAGTGATGACTGACATGGTGGTTGTTTTTCCAGCTCCGTTGTGTCCCAGCAGTACCGTACACTGCCCCTCGTAACACTTCAGACTGACATCAGAAACAGCGACTTTTATCCCTCCTCCCAATGCAGGGAACTCCTTCCTATTGAGCAATTGAGGGACAGAAATGTAACTAGTAACAGTCATTGATTCGCTAAATGTTCTACTGGTTTAGTAACTAAGAATTATCGTTAGGTGATATACAGTATGGGCCACAAAAATGTTTCCGCTTTTTCAAATACTTGTACATCTTTAGCTAATGGACGGAAACACTGTATCTTAGTCTCTTTTTCTCCGCCTCTTATTGTACTGGTGGACATAGTTTAAAAACAGGTAAGCAAAAAGTGAGGGTGATTATTTTGGTCATTTCGCGAAGGTTATTCTTAGAGCTAACTCTGTGGTTTTACTTACTAAAAGGCAGTGCATAAAAGGAAAAAAATTGTAATGGTAGACATTATAATACAGGGTGATTGCACGTCTTCCTTGTAAACTATTTGCAAATTGAATAACTTCAGTGACATTTTGATCTCATTGAAGTTTTCACTATGAATATTCGTTATTCGCTTGTTCATTGCATGGTTATGAGGCCCACTTCACACTTTCATTTTCAACAGCGCAGAAAATGAGCTCTTCTTAAAATGTGTTCACACATGCGTTTTTTCATCGCTGAAGTAAAAATTTAATGTTATATTTTAACATCAGCAATAAAAAAGCGCAAGTGTAAACACACTTTAAGAAGAACTTTTTTTCCGCGCTGTTATGAATGCAAGTGTGAAGCGGGCCTTAACCATGCAATGAACAAGCGAAAAACGAATATTGCTAGTGAAAACTTCAATGAGACCAAAATCTCACTGAAGTTGTTCTATTCCAAAATAGTTTCCAAGGAAGAAATGTAAGCACCCTGTATTAAAATGTTTATAATTATAATATTTTTTCCTTTTATTCACTGCCTTTCAGCAAGTAAAATCACAGAGTTAGCTCTAAGAATAACCTTCGCACTATGACAAAAATAATCACCCTCACTCTTTGCTTACCTGTTCTTAAACTATGTCCATCAGTTCAAAAATGTTTTTTTTGTCTATTGGCTAACGATTTACAAGTATTTGAAAAAGTGTAAACATTTTTGTTGCCCATACTGTATAGTGTAAATTCTAATAATGCACTTTTTTCAAATGTCAGTTAGTCCTGATATTTTCAGATATCAGTTAAAAATATCAGTTAATTATACTCACTTCATTTAATTATAACTATTCAATTCATCTTTTTTAACTCTACAAGAATCTTTTAAAGCAATACCCACCTTAAATTGGTGATAACTATGCCGGGGTTTAGGTCACTCGGTTCTTCTTCAAAATTATTTTCCGAATTCATTTCCATTTTTGTCTTTGTGCTGCTTGAGGAAGTCCCACCAGGTTTCTTTTTACTCCAATAGGAAGACTAAGCAATGTAGAGAAATTAAACGATAACATAAATTACATAGATAACTGTTTTAGAAATAATATTATGTAAGATCTTCAATTTTTTTTAATATTATCGCTGAGAAATAATCACTATCTTATTCTAGTGGAGTACCAATTGCATAATGTTAATATTAATCAAGTTGCAATTACTTACCTTGAGGAAAAAGTTCCACTTGAGAGGTACTCCATAAGTGCCAGGCATGACTTTATCCACATACCAAGTAATAAGTAAGAAAAGTACTGTGTCCGCAACCAGCATGATCATGAGCATGCCCATGGTGAGCTCATCGCGAGGGTTTCCAGTCTCCCAAAGATTGTCCCACTGAACTCCCACAGCTGATAGATTTAAAATTAATGTCTTATTCCAAGTATAATTATAAATATAGATTAAATCAATTTAAAATCAAGATAGAAAGGCTGCCATCAATTGACACTAACCTCTTCCCTCGAACATTGCCGCTACCCTGAACACCCAATTGATTGCCATGTTAGGTAAGAAGGAAATAAGAATTTTGGGTGCCAGGCCCAAAGAGTCATATTGGGAGTTCATTATTCCTTGAGGTATGAAGTAACTCAGCAGCCAGATCAAAATACCCATTGTAGTGGCCAGGGTTGCTGGTAAGCAAAAGATATTGCTATTAATATATTATATACACATATTTATACTCTATAAAAAATTACTAAACAAAATGTTCAAATTAAATATGCTCCAAAATCTAACTCACGCTTTGAAAAGAGGCAAGAAACTGCAAAACAAAAAGCAATGGACGATATTCCATAGAGTAGAAGAATGATCCAAAGGAGGAAGCCATCCGAATAAATAAGAATTGGCGGTAGCAATCCATCTGCATTCTCAGTGTAAATCTAATGTAGTGAATAAAAAATTAAAATAGTACTAACATAGTTCAATGAATTTCGTGTTATTTATATGACTCCGAAACATTATTTCAAAAACTATAAGATTTAATTCCATGAATAGATATTACAGAAATCTGTTCATTCTAGTATATTCAATTTATTACCTCAATCTTTAGGAAGAATACCATAATAGAGACTATTATGATGATCACGAAGAAACCGTGACAAAACCAGCCAATCCAAATCAATGTGCCATCCATGCCCATTAGTTTCATCAACTCCTGATAAGTCGGTGGGAAAAGAGTGATAACATGAGTACTAGCAGAACTCTGTTAAAATGATTCTATTCAGCATTGATAATCTGATCCACTCACCCTGACGCCAGTTTCCTTTTCGTGCACAATACTTTTGATGAGAGTTGGAGAGAGGAGAACAAGAGAAATGACCACGAATGTAGGCAGACCTGCTCCGTAGAACTGACTCATGCCGTTATCTTGTACGTAAGGAGGGTAGGGGTACATCTGTGTCTGCAGCTGAAAAACGATAGGCCGAAACTTGTATCATAAGATTTTATGTAAAAATACTAGAAGTTTGTACTGAATTATATTGACGTGAGACTGAAACAGAACCTGAGTAGAAGAAAAGAGAAAAGTAGGTTCCTTACCTCAAACATATCAAGTACTTGAGGATCATCGGCAACTAAAGCTGTGTAGTGTCGGTCTATCAAAGTCTGGAGGAGAGAAAACCCACCAGCAGCGTAACTACCAGCATTGGTATAATCTCCTGTGAGAAAAACAGGGAATATTATATTGTGGTGATTAGTGGAGAACTATGATTCTTTTGTTATATGGATAACGATTGTTAAAGAAAGTACACATAATGATAATACAATATAATTTTATATTAGTAAGGGTTTAACGTCAGCCTCAGAACCAAATGTCATATCGCTGACATCAAAATTAAAATAAATGCAAGCTGTCCATGATCAAAGTCACCCACCACCGTCGGTAACGAAGATCATGAATGCAGAAAAGCTACTCTGTGAATGCAATCACTTACCAAAGGAATGTTACGAAAAGAGACAAAAGCACTAGTGGCTGCATCCACAAATTGAAGAAGGAAATGAAGAGGTGAGAGATATGAAACCTACAAGCCTACCTAACAAAAATCAAGATTTCGTAGTTAAAGAGCATAACCCTAGCGCTATCCTTTAAAACAACATCCCCTTCTCTTCCATTCACCACAGCAAGCTTCAGAATAGATCCCCTTTGGGTTTATACAATATATAGCTACATCAAGAACATCTTCATTGAAATTCTAATCATACCACACTTGAAGGTATAGTATCTTTAATTATATGTATGTTCCGCACAATTCATCGAATTGCGCAATCTCAAGGGCGGGCTGCGTGTTTTCAACCCTGGAACGCCCAGAGTGCCTAAAGGCTGCTTCACACATCACCGTGATCCGTCCGGGACGTACCTGGTCAGTGATTTTTTTTTATCACTGAGGAGATTCTGTACTGTGTGAATGTGTCCGTTGAAATCTAAGTAACGATTTTTTCACTGACACCGAATCACTGAGAGGAGAGTGACGGAGACGGACCGGTGACGTCCCGGACGGATCCCGGTGATGTGTGAAGCAGCTTTAAAGGTGGACTTCCATTGCGGCGGCTGAAGCTGCTACAGCCACCGCATTGGAAGTCCACCTTAAGAGTCTCGAAGTTGTTCTTTGACGTACTTATGTATAGTTTGAATATCAGTGAAAATAACTGTTTTCACTGATATAACAACAGTTTTAACAACAGATTTGAAGTATTGAGTTTAATTTCCTTTTTAATCAGGTGGGGCCTCTGGAGTACAATCTCTGATATGTCACATTTTGCATCACACTAGAAACATCACTTATAGGAATATTATAATTAAAATTTTACTGTAAATCAAAAAGTGATGCAACAATGCATGCATTTCACCCGAGCTCTAAGTTTCTGCATGGTAATAAATTATTATAAAACTAAACAAAAACAAAACTATCGAGATTGCGCAATACAGTAAATTGCGCGGAACATGTATAGTTGTATACGTTAATGAATATCAGCTATGTGAAGCCATTTTAATGTTTTATCATCTCTTGTAACTCACCTGTGTAGTTCCTTGGTCCTGGTATTTGAAAGTAAGGGAAAGTGAGATCTGTAAACCAGACCTTTTGCATCCTGAGGTCATACTTCAGTTCGGTAGGTATGTCGCCACTCTCTGGGTCATCTAGGTGGAAAAATATCCCAACAAAGTATCCTAAAATTTTATCATTATCAAGACCCAAATACAGAGCATCTACTGCATCATCCATTTCTTCTATAGTGGAAACATTCTGGATGTCTGAAATGTATGAAATATTTTTGGTATCAGTCAACATAATTGTAATTGAAATTGCTCATTTTGAACAATATACAAAATATTCTGTTAAAAGGGCCGTACACACGTAGGTTTTTTTAAGTCTTTCCACCAGATTTTTTGCCAAGCTCCTCCTACTTTTTCCACAGGAATATAAGAAAAAATGATATAATTGTTATTCATTTTAGTTGGTATCAATAATACCTGCAGGTATTATGGATACCAAAATAATTGTTTCTTATATTCTCGTGGAAAAAGTAGGAGAAGTTTAGCAAAAAGTCTGGTGGAAAAACTTAAAAAACCATACGTGTGTACGGCCCTTTAGAGTCTCTCTCAATAATTATTCATTTAAATTTTAGACAGTATTTGAAGGTGGTGCCCACCTCTTTTATAAATGTTAAGGTCATCCTTCAGTCCTTCCATTATCTTATCAGTGAAGTCATTCGAAGGCCCGTAAATAAACTTTCGATCCCCGAAAGTTGCAGCAGGGGCATAGATGCACCCAAATTTCTCAGTGTAGTTCCCTATGAAGTCATTGCAGAAGATGGCCCTGAGTGTCTCTTCGTTAGTGACCTCGAATGTTGTGGTCTGCAAAAATGTAGTCACATTTGGAGGTAAATAATATCATTTTCTTCTTCCAAACGTAAAAATTGAGGTATTTTAATACCAAAAATTATATTTCTTGTTTGTAATTTAATTTCTGTCTAGAAGAATTCGTTAATGAATAAAAATTGTTTAAACAAAAAGAAAATATTAAATACTAAAAGTAATCTGTTTTTATTTAATAATTATTGTAATTTGCATAACAGTACCACAGTTTCAAAAAAGAAATGTACGAAGTGTAGAATATACTGTACGCTTTATAACAATTATTAGTATCTACCATTTCAACTATTTATTCGTTGTGTATTTGGAACATCGATTTGCCTTTTTCTCTTTTCTCAAATTTT
Organism: Caprella mutica; assembly: GCA_947561585.1. NCBI lineage: Eukaryota > Metazoa > Arthropoda > Malacostraca > Amphipoda > Caprellidae > Caprella > Caprella mutica. The sequence continues at coordinate 208,691 of CANNZV010000573.1, read as the reverse complement.
CCTCAAATGGTAGCAATTTCAACTAGGAATTATACTTTAATTCCGAAGCCATGGAGAATCTTGCTAAAATCTCTTTGGTCACAACTCAAAATACATATACGAAACTCAATGAATATTTAAAACAATCTGCAATAAACTTTTAACAATTGTATTTCAGGCAATTCCCTAATAAAAAGTAATTGAACAATCTATCGATTAAACTGATAATTACTGTGAAAAATATACTCTAACTTTATTTTGATGATTATCAACAAAATATTCTTACCACCTTTAGTACCATTTATTAATTATCATTTATTTAATTGGCTGGTTACTTCTTATTGCAGTCCGAATGACTAATTAGTTTCTTATTATTTATTCATTCACATTTACTGTTTAATCTCTATACTTCCACTCCATTCATTTAATTTAACTTCCCCTTTTTGGATTGCTGTACTATCTCTCCTTATTTCATAAAAACATTTCAACAACCTTTACATTCATTTCTATTATATACTTCGATCTATACTCACACATTGTAAATTAATTTCATATAATCTAAAAAATAACTAAAGATAAACGTACTACTTCGAATGTATTTCCTTAAATTTATTCTCTTTTTCTGCCAATTTATTTTATTCATTCCACCACTCCTACCAATGATATTCACCATTGTTCACCACCCCTACCAATGATGTTCACCATTGTTCACCACCCTTACCAATGATGTTCACTATTGTTCACCACCTCTACCAATGATGTTCATTATTGTTCACCACCCTTACCAATAATGTTCACTATTGTTCACCACCCCTACCAATAATGTTCATAATTGTTCACCACCCTTACCAATAATGTTCATAATTGTTCACCACCCCTACCAATGATGTTCACAATTGTTCACCACCCTTACCAATAATGTTCATAATTGTTCACCACTACTACCAATGATGTTCACAGTTGTTTACACCCTTACCAATAATGTTCACCACTGTTCACACCCCCTACCAATGCTGTTCACATTGTTCACCACCTACCATTGCTGTTCACATTGTTCACCACCTACCAATGCTGTTCACATTGTTCACCACCAACCAATGCTGTTCACATTGTTCACCACCTACCAATGCTGTTCACATTGTTCACCACCAACCAATGCTGTTCACATTGTTCACCACCAACCAATGCTGTTCACATTGTTCACCACCTACCGTGTTTATGACAGTGGGCAGGAAGGCAGACTCCGGCAGTATTCGTATCAGCACTAACAGGAAGAAGAGCAAAGTAGGAAGGAGAATCTCGAAGATGGTCAGCACCCAGTGTCGTTTGCGCACCAGGAAGTTCTTCCACATCAGGATGAGGAAGAGGGAGAAGAAACTCTTCTCCTTAGGAGTTGTTTCCGCCATTGCAAGGATGAGTTTGCTCAGTAGCTCTACTTATTTGTTATCAGATCTAGAGATTTAGACAATCTCTGTGCTCCTCATTGCTACACTTTTAATCTATCAGCGAATACTGCAATAAAATAATAATTATTTGAAGTAATCACAACACATCAATATTTTTACGCGAATCTATTGCAATGTTGATATGTTTTGATGGAAATTGAATGCAAAACTATCGCTATAAACGAATTTAGTTTACCTTCAAAAAGACTAGTAAATCATTTTAGAATGTGAATATATGATGTATTGTGGATATACTATCCAAAAAAAGGTTTACCCATTTTTAAAATGTAATATTAGGCTCGTTTAGCCATAAGATGGGAATGGCGCTGTAGTACGAACTAGTGTCTCAGGTTAGTGCGTGACTCAGCAGTGGTGCTGAAAAAGGACACATGTAAGCGAACTGCGAAACGAGTCACCAAAATATGGGATGAAATGACATGTATGTTATGTGATAAATTTAAAGACTAAATTCATATGAAAGTATAATAATCATCAAGATTAATTATTACAATTATCAAATCAATAAATACTAGCTAGATCTAACAAAAATTTAAATACTGAACAGAGAGACAGACAATGTTTAATTTATCGAAAGGACCCAAAATTCTCCACCATCAACAGCATCGACTAAACACATCAAAGTTCAAATCGATACTGGTGATAAATTCTGCACCTTTCGATAAGAAATTAGAACTAATTGGCAACTCAAAATAATGCCAAAATTTGAAGTAATGAATTTAACAACTCAAAAAATGAAATAGCAAATAAATTAGGAAAACTAAACAATAGAAATAGCATTCTTGCTCTGACATCCCGTATGATTAATTAAAATACAAAGTTTACTCAATTATTACTCTTAATGCATCGAAACTTATGAGTTAAGATACAAAATGAAAGTTACTCAATCAAATCCTTGTGAATAAAATAAATGGCTGTTAATTTTTTTGCTCGTATAACCTGTTGTTGAAAAAGAATAAGAAAACCATTAATTAATCAAAACAATTTTATCTTCTATTTTCTATCTTCAACTTGACAGCCAATCCTAGCTATGCAAATCACGGCTCTTTTCCCAATGCTGCACATTATCCAAAGTGATAATTTCTCTCATAAATTATTTTTCTTGTTGGTATGATTTTGTGGTGGATCGTGATTTTCATCACAATGTCTGTGAATCTGTATGTTGACTAACCCATTGATACAGAAAACTGCCACTTCTTGGATAATAACTTTGTTTTAGAAATGTTCTGGTTTTCCGGTAAAGTAAACTATTCCGCATTTGTCAATCGCTGTTGTAAGTCAGTTTCACTAAATTTTTGTTTGAATTCCATCCAGTATGGACACATTTCAAATTCTTTGCACAATCGATGAAATGACGTAAGTGATATTACAGTATCATTTTTAAAATATAATTCCATGTCGAATGGATCAAACAGAATCAAAATCGATCAACTCATTAAAAAGTTAGAACAATTTTAAAATGGGTAAACCTTTTTTTGGATCATACTGCATATATGAGTAATTTTTCCTTTATTTTGAGAGACGGTGAAGAACACAATTATTGTCTACTGACTAATTTATCAAAATTCAACTCAATAACATTGTATATTCAACAGTTTCCGATGAATCATTTAAAAATGCTATGTATTTTCACAATAGATAGGTGCAAGGTTATCGATATATTTTTCACAATGGTTATCTCTTGTAGATAAGCTGATAAGAGCAATCAGCGAGGTAAAAAGATGTCGTCACAGCTATTATGAATGAATCAATTAAACTTAATTAGATCACCAAAAATTGACTGGTAGATAATAAGTTGATTTGAAATTATATCACGTGATATATTTGTACATATTTAATAAATATTAATTACAAGAAATGGGCAAACAAAGTAACAAAATAAAGTCTGACTACTCAATAAATAAAATCTATGAAAGATAAAATATTAAATATCAGCACTATCTCTAGTAAGATAATACTTTATGTTTTAATAAACCTTTTAACAACATTTTAATTAAAATAATATACTATACACTGATGGAATAAATAAAATTGACAGCATTGGCAGATAAAATAATTTAAATTTTATGAAACCTGAAAACTAGTAAAAGTCTAATCGTACAATAAAATGCTATAGAGTATATATATAAATATATATATATATATATATAGTATATACTTTACCCACGACATGGGAAGGAAGGGGTTCGATATCCGAGGTGGGAATTGGATTCTTTTTATAGACTATTTCTGAATATTTTTATTTTCCATCGTTACTCTTCAATTTTCTTTTAATATAAATGGATATACATTGTGAAATATTGTGAGATATAATAATAAATAAATCTCCTTCAGATGAATGAAATAAAAGAGATAGTGATATAAATATAGGTAAAAAAATTATTGCTATTTATTTTTCGTTTAGATTTTGTTGTAGGATTGTTTGAATGAAAATATTATTATGAAATATTTTCATTCTTAAAAATAGTTCGATTTGGTTCATGAAAACTAGAGTAATAAAGAATTGAAGTTTGTATCATCATAGCTTTATTATTTATTTTAGTATTATAAATAGAAATAGTATTTAGTTAACTATTACCAATTGGCAATAATTAACACAAGAAATCATTATGGGTTTATTGTTTATAAATTTATTTAATTTTGATGTACTTTGTTAGTAATTATTTCTTTCAGTTAAAATATTTTTTTCGATGTATATGACTAAAAAAAACAAAGCATCAAATTAACTCGAAATGTAACAAATTTTCGTTCAAAATAAATAGATTGGTAGAACGCTGCTTGTTTTTTCTTCTCAGCTGTTCACAATTTATTGGTAGACTAATTAGTTCAAATATTATTTTCTCACTGACGAGAAATAACAGTGACATAATCTAATAATTATATAACTCAATACTATCTGATAAGATGAAAATGAACTAAAAAAAAAGAATAAAATAGGTCAGGTCAAATTACCGCACTAACTAACGCAATTGCTTACGAAGGAAAAATATTTGATGATCATAAAGATTCATCAACGCTAAGTTATTTCAAAAGAGACTGAATTTAGTTGCAAATAGAGCATTAATGAATATGCATTACATTATTATGTAACATATTCCAATCGAAACTTTATTCACTGCAAAATAAATCAGTCGTTAAAGATTCACATGGAAGTAGTGAAGAGGTAAAAGTTAAATTTCATTTTGAATAATGGAAGTTTTTAATTATTTTCAGTGCACTTACAAGCAGTATGCACTTTGCACTATCACCACTGCACTACTGGTCCAATACCCATGTACTAATGTGCCTTTATCTAATCAGTAGGTAGGTGCACTGACAATTCAGAGAATAGGTTACGCCATTATAAAGGTGACGTCACAAACTAAACCATTTCCTATGACAATATGCATGCAGTTATCCACACACGTGATATTGTCAAGCAATATGTTAAATAAAAATGTTGAAAGTAGTGTAAGTTTGAGTAGTTACGAATTATCGGACAGTTCAACATTTTCAATGATATAAGAAAAATATTTATAATTTGACGGGTTTTTTTCATACAGGGTGTTCCGGAATATTTGTAATAGGGTTACAAATATTCCGGAACACCCTGTATGAAAAAAACCCGTCAAATTATAAATATTTTATTTGCTAATAACTCTGTCAATGTTGATGTTATGTTTCTTATTTTTTAAATTTGCAAAGAGAAGACCATAACAACGAATAATTAACAATCAAACAATATTTAAATCCAATGGACAAAAGAGCAAAAATTATTATTTGGAGACGAAATGATTCAAAACGGTGCAACCAGAAAGTTGCAAGAAGTTCCACGTCAACAATTATCCCCAGAAAAGGCAAATTTTTTATTGGGTTCACAAATTAAAAGCCAAAGGATAATTCATCAACATCAATATGAAGGCAGACCCACCCATAATTGGCAGGAAGCTGCCTGCAAGATCTCCTCACAGTGTGAATGCAGTGAGAGATTCTGTTAGAGTCAGAGCTCTCTTCGATTTTGTCCTCGAACCACTGGCACATCAGAACACATTTTGCCATATCAGTTGCTGTGAGTTTATGAACGTGAAATACCCAGTTCTTGGTTTTGTTTCGGATGGTCTTTTTCGGGTTCCTACTTACAGATTTATCGCTGCATTCACAATGTCAGTAGATCTTACAGTAAGCTACCTGACAGATTTAGGTGGTTCTGCCTTTTGTTGATGTTGTTGACTGATCCTGTGGCTTGAAATTTGTCAACACAACGATAATTTGGCTTTTCTGGGGATAATTGTTAAAGTGGAATTTCCTGCGATCTTTGATAGCACCGGTTTGAATGATTCCGTCTTCAAATAAGTAGTGATGCAAATTACCTTTTTCACCTTTGTCGAAGGCATTTTAACAATTAATCGTCGTATGGTCTCCTTTTTTCGAAAACAAATATAATAAAAAAAACTTAACAACAGTATTTGGTATAGAGTTATTAGCACTAACATGGTTGCAAATATTCTGGAACAAATCCCAAGCAACCAAAGTTAAACAACCAAATAGAGCCCATGTGGGCACTAGGTTGACAAATCGTATTGGTACTGTGTGGTTATTTGCAAAATGGGTCAACATGGTGACAACATTGGCTGTTATGTTGAAACCATCATGGCCCAGAATGTTGCCGAGGAGACGGTTTAATAATGATCTATGGTTTAATATTAATTTGAAGACGTTTTATTAATTGCGAATCATTAAATCCTTCCAATTCCAGGAAATAATTTTCCAATATGTTAATCAAGTTTCTGCCATATAATGTTGATAGGCTATACATTAATCAGGTTGGGCCAATATGACGACAATTCAATGGGAAGGATTCATCACATTGAACCAACCTTCTCCCAAGGTAACATTCCATGAGAATGAAAAACCACATTATCTCCATGTAATTTCTAGGCTACTTTTCAGTCTGCCATCTCGTGCCCATGGTGGCACAATGCGTCATGGTTGAAAATGGGGTACTGTCCGATAATTCGAAACTAACCCATACCTAGTCTACCAGAAGCTGTATTGAATAGCGTTGGTTCTGACGTCACGTCGCTTCCTATCAGACTAAACATGTGACAAACTATGTTTATATACCATGTGACTCACTATACCTATAGCATCACACACTATGTTCATATATCATGTGACACACATAATCACACACTATGTTCATCACATGAGACACACTATGTTCATCACATGTGACACACTATGTTCATCACATGTGACACACTATGTTCATCACATGTGACACACTCTGTTCATCACATGTGACACACTCTGTTCATCACATGTGACACACTATGTTCATCACATGTGACACACTCTGTTCATCACATGAGACACACTCTGTTCATCACATGAGACACACTATGTTCATCACATGTGACACACTCTGTTCATCACATGTGACACACTATGTTCATCACATGTGACACACTCTGTTCATCACATGAGACACACTCTGTTCATCACATGTGACACACTATGTTCATCACATGTGACACACTATGTTCATCACATGTGACACACTATGTTCATCACATGTGACACACTATGTTCATCACATGAGACACACTATGTTCATCACATGAGACACACTATGTTCATCACATGTAACACACTATGTTCATCACATGTAACACACTCTGTTCATCACATGTGACACACTATGTTCATCACTCTGCATCACCAATAATGGATGCTATTACTAAAAGGCATATCATCTGCCTCGCTTTAATTATAATGTCTTTTTTATATAGTTTATAGAAATAGTTTATTTTTATTTCGCCAATACGGTTACCACAATGAGGTAATGTCTTACAAATGTTACATAACAATACAGTGAGGCAATAGTCACACATCCTGTCAAATGTTATCTCTAAATAAAATAATAAAACTCTTTTATTGTTTTATTGCATTGGAGTCAAGAGAAGGACAAAGAAAATAAATCTTTGTGGTACATAATAGGTATATTTAATTTTCTATTTTATTTGCATTATTGGTTAGTGCCAAATGTTTGTTACAAACAGAAATATTATATTAAATTATAAGCTGATTGTACATTTATTATTTTAAGCTCAATGATTACTAAAGCGCAATGAATTGGTATTTAGTTCGTAATGTATGATGCTATGAAATGCTTCATACAATACCTAACAAATTTTCCGCTGTTAAGATAGTTCAAGTTTCATTTACTTTTTGCTAACAACTAAAACATTCAATAATGTCAAGAAACACCTGAATTACCTTTACAGTATCTCTAATTAATATATCACAAGAGATTAGAATAGAGAAATAGCTTTAGAGTACTATAGCAACAAGAGATATTGCAGGTAAATATGGAGAGAAGCGAAATAAGAAGATATTTTTTCTTGTCTTCAATCGTCATAGGAGTGGATGAGAGGCAAACCCTCCTCCAGTGGCATGGTGGAAGAGGAGTTAGCAAGGGAGGAGGAGAGAGGAGACGCAGACCTCCTCCCCTCTCCACTAAAAGTAGTAGCTGACTTGTGTCTGTGTAGATTGGAGTCTGTTGACCCCATCATTCTTCTGCGGCGGCCCCTTTCGTCCAATGATCGAGTACGAGTCGCTCTGCGTGATCCACTGGAGGGGGAAATATCCTACGTTAACGTACATGAAATGTAACCCACGCCTGTCAACATTTCGTTGATAATATTGTAGCATGTTTATAACATTAATCATCTTTCTGATCTTGTTTTCCAATCGTCAAAGACATTCACTAGCACCTCTTTGAACTCTTAGTCATTGCAATTGGGGGCACTGCTCTAATGAGAGAAAGAATCACAGTCACCTTTGGGAGTTTCCACTCTGGTCCAATCTTGGCAAGGACCTCACCCCAGCGGTTTTACGAACAGGAAGATGGCGGGGGTGGAGGGAGCGGTGGGAGGACTTCAGACTACCATCTCCACTAAGGGAGGAATGGGCAAATAAATGGCTAAGGACATTGTGTGATAAGAAAAACCCTCTATTTTCCTTCATTTAATTTTTATTGTGAACATACCACCATTTAACGATAATTTGCTTCTCTTAAAAAGAACTGTTAACTCAATAAGGAAAATTGTTGCTGCGTTTCCAACCATTCTCACCTCCACATCACTCCTCCATAAACCCCACCTCCACTGTTAGAAGATCTTTTCCTCCACATATCCTCCAAAGATCTATTGACAAAACTAAGATCACCAGAATAAGCATCGCAAAGATCTTTGAGCTGGTGGTACTCCTGAAATGAAGAAAGGGATTATTACATCGATGATGTAACACTAAGACAATAATATTTATAGACACAACACCATCTTGTGAACGCAGCTACGCAGAAAAAAATAGTTATTAAATGGAGTCTGACTATAAAGATCATACAAATAGTCAATATAATTAGTGTTCAATTCAGCGATAATGAAACACAAAAATTATTTTTCAGTTTCAACTAAGAAATATAAATTAAAATAGTAACATTAAAGGAAGGCATATTTTCCATCACTTTATTAGCCATTGCCAACCGAAAAAAGTGTTTCAAATACCGTGAATAGAGAAAAAAAGTAGAAAAATTAGGAACTCAAAGGCACCTAATAAAATATTGAATTATTTGGATCGTGCCCCAAGATTTTCATTTTCTCTTTATGCATCGTAAAATTTTGAAATTTGATGTATCTTTTTTGCTCATGGTCAAAATCATATTTCCTTCATAGAAAACGAGATGTAGAATAAAAAGTGTTTTTATAGGATGCGGAGGTGCAAGAAATGTATCTCCTCCGTCAAATTTTGTCCTACAGTAATATTATGGGTATCATTGGATGCGCAAAGACTTCGGCAAAAAAATAAGGTCCATTTCGTTTCAAAATTTTCACTTTAAAAAAAAAGAAATTATTAATAAATGAAATTTTTTTTGCTCTTTTGGCTTTCCTGAAACGTATTAATTTTTTTTTGGGGGGGTCTCTACTTCATCCGTATCTACTTCATCATTTATTGACTTAGTGTGATGATGATGCGCAAAGACTTGAGCAACAAAATTAAGCTTCATTTTTTAGAATTCGTCTAAGATCAAAAGTTATGACGTCACAACTACGAAATTAAAAAAAAAGTATTTCCTTGATTTTTTTTAAGCCCAGAGAGATTTTTTTTTAAATATGGGGCTTAACCTTATTGCCGAAGTGTTTGCGCGTCTAATTATAACCATTTGATCACTGAGTGTAGGTCTAAAATTGAAGGAGGATATATGCATCTTTCTATTGTTACTCTGTAATTTTCAAATAATATAAATTGGATGGACATTTTAAAAACTTGCAAGATATGATAAAAATGTCGTTTTCTTTCACATCTCGTTTTCTATCCAGAAAATGTGATTTTTTCCATATAATCATTTTTATTCGATGTTGTGTATCGAATTTCAAAGTTCCACGATGCATAATAAAGAAAAATATATTTTATCCAAACGATACCTTACTGAAAATATTGCAAATCGCTGTGTTCTTGTGGCAGAAACAGAAGAGCAAGAAAAGAATAAAGAAATTTAATGAAAGATGGCTAATTGTGATGTATTTATTTTAAATAATTATATTGACCTTTATGAGAAAAACAGATAATACAAATTACATTCAACTTATGGAAAACACTCATAATGAAGAAAGAGGACACAATGGACTATTACGTTAATACAGATAAATAAAATGTAAGAATAATGTTTAAATTAACCCTGCATGCTTTTAACTATTAAGATAGTGAGACAGACAGCACTCACCTTAGACCTGCTGTCGAGTATCCAAGTCTTGTTTCTGAATTCACTGTAGGAGATGTTCCTCTGCCTCTCTAACTGCCTCACCATCACTGAGAGTTCGGCCTGAGGAATTAAATTTGGAATGGTTATTTTATTTCTTATTTTATATAGTAATACAAGGAGTATGTATTTTATTTCCGTTAGGCATGAGTTCTCTTGAATTTTCATTTACCCCCGTCATGAAGAATTGATTTTATTCGAAAGACCTCTTCGACTTGATTTTAAATCTGTCATCTTAGAAATATTTCGGACAACTAAATAAGGCAATAAAGATTGAAACAGCTAAGTCAAGAGAAAACCATTGGTTGAATACTTTTCATTAGTATGGTATCTGACAGTAGAATAGATTATTTATACTATGTGTTCAATACTCAATAGCTTCATTAATTAATAAAACTTTCATATGCAATTATTTTGCCTTCCATTGATGATATAATCAATAAACAGAATATTCAACTTAAAATAATATCAAATCTTCGAATTCGAAATCAAAATTCTTATAATGGATTTTCCATAAAATGAGCTTTTGAAATTTTAACATAAAATTTTCAGAAGTTAATTTCTCATAGTTTTGAAAAGTACTCATTAAAAGACTGACAGGCGTGAAATGTTATCTAAGAACTGTATGGAATGCCTTTGGTTGATAATAATACTTCTATGGAATGTTCTTAACGCCAAAGAAAAAACAACCAAAAGAAGATTAATGTAATAAAGCAAGTACATTATACTGTACTTTCTTTCACTAAAGTATTTACAGTACCTCTGAGTAAACATTATACTGTACTTTCTTTCACTAAATTATTTACAGTACCTCTGAGTATACATTATACTGTACTTTCTTTCACTAAAGTATTTACAGTACCTCTGAGTAAACATTATACTGTACTTTCTTTTACTAAATTATTTACAGTACCTCTGAGTAGTTGTCAAGATCCGCATCATAGCTGTACTCCTGACCTAAAAAGTACAACAAAGGTTATAAAGAGCCATCCAATGAAGAACTATTGGAAATAGCAATAGCAGAAATATGCATCATAGTTAGGTAATACTTACACAAGGTAGTTAAGTTGTACGAGGCCCTCTGTTGAGCTGTTAGAGAGAAATAAAATGTGTAAATAGATGCAATAGAAGGTATGCTATATCAGATATTATGAAGATACTTTAATATATTTACTGAATAGATCTTTAATATTAAAGACAAGTATATCACTGACCAATCTCCATCACAATTGGTTCAGTCTTGTTTGTTATTATTCAAGTGCATGCCTCACCTTGGTTGAATTTGTCCCTGGTGCTGACCAGCTCCTCACTGTACCACTCCGTCTGCTCTTTGAGCTTCTCATTGAGGTCTCTCTGAGCCTCGTAACGGAGTTTGAATTCCGTGTCAGCTGCAAAAAAAAACATACGTTAGGGAATGATTTCAACATATACAGGAATATGTTATACATTTTATTTCCATTGAAAATCTCATGTATTTTAAACAACATTATTTAATATATACCATATATACAAAGGCTAATGTTCTGTTATTTTTAACTCATGTATAAAACACATGAATATGGAGGTAGGTTTGAACCTTTACAAGTTTACATACCTAGTATTATAATATATACTATATGTACTATTAAATTTTATTACTATTATTGTTTTCTATTGATAATTTATTAGCTACTCTAAGAACAAACTTTCTCCAAAATGTGTGCTACAAATATCTTTCTATTTATTAGCTACCAATTTCTCTGAGACCAAAACGCTTACACATTAAAAAAATTAATGTATGCGTTAAATCTAAATTAATCAATCTTCTTTACACTGCTATAAAGTTCAAATTGATACGCAGTCAATGCATTCAAATGATTCAATTAAAAGTTTATCTGAATAAAAGGTATCCAAGAATTTGAGGAAAAGATTTTCAGTACTCCTCAAGTTAGTGTTACTTACCTTCGTCAGTAGTCCCTCAAGTGAGTGTTACTTACCTTCGTCAGTAGTCCCTCAAGTGAGTGTTACTTACCTTCGTCAGTAGTCCCTCAAGTGAGTGTTACTTACCTTCGTCAGTAGTCCCTCAAGTGAGTGTTACTTACCTTCGTCAGTAGTCCCTCAAGTGAGTGTTACTTACCTTCGTCAGTAGTCCTTCAAGTGAGTGTTACTTACCTTCGTCAGTAGTCCCTCAAGTGAGTGTTACTTACCTTCGTCAGTAGTCCTTCAAGTGAGTGTTACTTACCTTCGTCAGTACTCCCTCAAGTTAGTGTTACTTACCTTCGTCAGTAGTCCCTCAAGTGAGTGTTACTTACCTTCGTCAGTAGTCCCTCAAGTGAGTGTTACTTACCTTCGTCAGTAGTCCTTCAAGTGAGTGTTACTTACCTTCGTCAGTAGTCCCTCAAGTTAGTGTTACTTACCTTCGTCAGTAATCCCTCAAGTGTGTGTTACTTACCTTCGTCAGTAGTCCTTCAAGTGAGTGTTACTTACCTTCGTCAGTAGTCCCTCAAGTGAGTGTTACTTACCTTCGTCAGTAGTCCTTCAAGTGAGTGTTACTTACCTTCGTCAGTACTCCCTCAAGTTAGTGTTACATACCTTCGTCAGTAGTCCCTCAAGTTAGTGTTACTTACCTTCGTCAGTACTCCCTCTAGTTAGTGACTCCAGTTGCAGCTCCAGTTCTGCAATGCTCTGCTCCAGCACATCAACAGACCAGGCAACAGTGTCACTGAAAAGAAGGAGATGCTAATAACAAAGAGAATGGCTCACTAGTCCAATAATTACGGAACATGTTGATATATAGTAAAACAAAACATCTATGTTGTATAGGTTACATAATATAAAGATATTAATGAATAGTTAAATAGAATATGAACGGTGATCATAGCAGGTACTTACCGGTATTTTAGCTGCTCATCAAGTTCTTGCACCAGACTTTGAGACTCTCCTCTTCTCGGTCTAGATGTTTTCCTCGAATGATCCTCTGAAGTCTTCCTCGCTCTATCACCCCTTGCCATTTTAGCTCTAGAAGTCTTGGTTCCTTGCGAGTACCTTCCTATCCTCTCCTCTATTCTTTTGCTCTCTCCTCCTCGCCTGCTCCTCTCAATGTGCTCCTTAGACTCTATCTTCCTTTTGTTCAGTAGAGAGTCTTGCTTCTCACCATCAGCACTCATAGCAGTGCTATTTAAGTTAATTAAGATAGCTCTTACTGAACATTCGAATGGAATTTTTCAGATTTACTATTGGACAAAAGGAATATATCAAATAAATAGTATAGTTAGGTTTACGGTAGCCTTAGAAATTCAAGAAAATGATCCAGGATTTTGAACATTTGAATGGATCATTTTCGTAATGTTTATTTAATTTATCTCGAATCACTCTTCTATAGAAACCAGGCCTGTTTTTTCAAAACTCTATCAACGTCGCACGAAACGCAGCATACTTCAGTATATTTCGAGAATAGAGAAAAGACGTACTCTTTGTTCAAGATGGCGTCCCATTATCCTAATATTCGCATTATAAAAAAATCGATAGCTATACTTTTTCTGATGTATTTATAATTACTTTTTCGTTGCTATCTTCAAATTATATCATTTTAAAAAGTGAGTATACCCATCATCCCAGGTTGGTACTCTTGTTAAAATGTCTTATTATTTGACTAACTTTTTATCAATAAATAGATTTACTTACTTTATTAAATAAATTCCTCTGCATAATTAATTAGATTCTTCAAAATAAATGCCAGGCAATAATTTGTAGTTATTTTATACTCTTTCGGTACTAAAAAGAGCCTAATTAGTAGGTAGGTAATTTCACTTTACCTAACTAACTAGCTATATGGTGTCATCGTTGTCATTGATGTCGTAATAAATGTAAAATAAACCTTGTGCACAATTTTAGGTGTTTAATAATTAATGCTCATTTAAAAAAATAATAACGCACACAGGAATGATTCGAGCTATATTTTGTAGAACGTTGTGAATAAGTTTTTCGTCTGAACAGCTAACATTGGGTGGACTTAACTTACGATTTGTAATTCGTTTCGTGCACTTTTTAGTTTGAATTGAAATTTAGTTTGTTGTATAATAAAAGTTATTAAGAATAAATACTGTTACTTCAATGTTATGAAGTACTGGTGACAGTTCGGTACAAAGTGTCATCAATCGGAGGTCGCTGGCATTCCTTCCCGATGATTATTGTAATATTGATCGGTGAGTAGAATGAGTTCAAGTGCCTCTACAGAGTGGGTTGGCAAACCTCTCTCCACTACCTCAAAGACAGCACTACTTCAGTAACTACCTTCCAGGTCAGCCCAATTAGACATTAATTATTGTATTAGGTTTGTATGCATTGAACATGGATATGTTTACCCTATTCTTGGGTTAAACTGTGTCAAATTTTATCATTTATCATTTTATTGATGAGTAGGAGACTAGGAGTCGTAGTTTCAACAGGCAGTACATTTTAATTTTCTATTTTAATAGGGATTTAACGTCTGCTTCGGCCATATCGTTGACGTCTAAAAAAAATTGAGTACAAGGGACTGATAGAAATTGTCAGTAAGGAAAGTGGCTCCATGAACAGTCACCTACCTACCACCTTTTGTAGCAAGATCACGGATGTTGAGAAGCTACTCAGTGAAATCAGTCACTTACCAAGGAATGTGACGAAAAGAGACACAAGCACCGGTGGCTGCACTCACGAATGGAAGAGGAAAATAGAGAGATGGTAGTAAATGATTAAAATGAAGACTATGAGCCTACCTAACACAAAACAAAGACCTCGTAGTTGAAAAGCATAACCCTAGCGCAACCCTCCAAAACTTCAAGAGCGTTAAAAAAGATAAACATAGTAAAAAAAATCATTATTCAAATTACAACAGTTCGGGGCCCATGGTACTCTACTCCACCCATCTCTTTCATTCACCACTGACAGCTTCAGGATAGAACCCCTGGATCGCTCTACAGTACTCAGTAGGGTTGTGACAATATTCTTTTGGCTTAAAGAATTATTCTTTATGCTTTTTAGCAATAAAGCATATTTTTTGAAATAAAGAATATTCTCAAAATATGCTTTTAGTTAATCAAATAGTCCAAGTGACTGCAAATGAAACACAAACTAATTGTTATGGTTTGAATGAATGATTCAAGAATTTTTAAGTTTAAAAGACAATAGGTGAGGAAATTACCATATTGAATCATTGGAACCTGTAAGGCAATAATTAATAGTAATAATTTTAATAAGGAGTACACAATAGGAGCTGCCATTTTGTGTTACGCTTTACATATTGTAAACTCTTACTATTCATTGGTGCGACCCTCCATTAGTCCGACACTTTTGCAGTTTATTTCTGATTGAACATCAAAATATATGTTTATTGTGGGGCGTGCTACCCCCCGAACCCCACTGCCAGGTCATTAAAAAATCATGAAGTGTGCAG
The DNA here is from genome assembly GCA_947561585.1 of Caprella mutica. NCBI lineage: Eukaryota > Metazoa > Arthropoda > Malacostraca > Amphipoda > Caprellidae > Caprella > Caprella mutica. Next base: position 193,036 of record CANNZV010000573.1, on the reverse strand, counting down.
TACAACAACCTAGCGAACACAACAAACTACATTAAATTGTATGAGGGAATGCATCATACTAATTAACTAATATTAGAAATAAAGTAAAATAAGAGAGGAATATATAATTTAATAAAAAAGTAAATATTGTATTATTTAAATTGGTATAACTATAATGTATATTATTTAATATTTTTTTATTTTAATCAGTAAATAAAACGAGAAATAACACAGAAAGATGTAACTGTCGGACTAATGACACGTCCCCATTGTAAACGGTGCTAGGACGTTTCGTTACTATAGGACAATTCGGTACCTGATTGTTTGTTCCCAGACGAACCTTATTTTTTAAATTCGAAATGAGTTAAGACTACAAATTATAGCAGATAACAGACGTAGAATTATTTTCGAGAATTTAAAAACAGTTATGATCATCAAATGTAATAAATGCTTTCTTTATTGTGCAAGTTATTGTCTAAAACTGTTCACTATTTATTATTTTGGTTACCTAATACAGATTAAACTGTCTCAATTTGACATTTGACAATACAATTAGCCTTATTTCAAAGAAATTAGAACATATAAAGCTAACCTGAACGCATATCATATAGCATATAAAGCTAACCTGAACGCATATCATATAGCATATAAAGCTAACCTGAACGCATAAAAAGCATATTTTGAGCATAAAAGGCATATTTTAAGCATAAAAAGAATATTTTAAGGCATAAAAAGCATATATAAAAAGCATAAAAGCATATTTAACAAGCTTAAAGCATAAAGCATAAAAGCATATTTCAAAAAGAATATTGTCACAACCCTAGTACTCAGTAATGGAACAGAAAGAATAATGGTAATCTTCAAAAAATAAAAGATAACTGAACCTATCATTCCATTGCTTTTATTGTTCTCCCTGAAGCGACCATTATCCAAAGTGCTAATAGATACCTACACTTTTCTGAAGAATGGACATTACAGTTACTATTCTTGCTTAGGTTGCTTGCATATGAATATGATACATCACTCCAATAGGGAGGGAATTTAAAAGAATCTTTTGGCTTACACTTCTGAGATTGTTCTGCCAGAAGTCGAAGCAGTATTTAATGTATTATGAGAAATGGCAGAGAGTTATAGTCATTTGAAGTACATCAGGCAAAGCTTCGCTCACAACCCATCAACAGAATACTTTTAATTTCTAATCCTATCGTTATCTTGAAGTATTGTATTTAGTTTGTAGAGTTGGCTGCTCAGCCTTCCTGGTGATAGCTTTGTCATCAGATTACAGGCTTGAACACTAACCCAGTGCCAACATTGACTTCATTTACTTTGGTTACTCAAATGTGGCGATAGTTCCATCTAATGTGTTTCCCCTCAATCATTCCCATCTCATAAAAATGCTGCAAATTATATTTTTAAATGATAAATTCCTTTAGCGAGATAATAAGAAGGAAAATAAAGAAGTGTTTTCAAGAGTTTATTTCATTGAAATGAGATCCATACGGACTAAAATCACAGAAAAGATCTAACAATTATACTGTAGTTGAGTATTAATAAAATTATAAAACAATTCAAAATAGCATTTTCTAATAATTCTAGTAAAATAAAAATTCAATATTTACGAAGCCTATAACCATATTGCTGAGGTCAAAAGAAAAGGAATAAAAGGGACTTCGAGGAAGAAGTCAGGCATTGAAGTGGAAGAATAGGAGAAGCAGTGACTTAATTCACACATGGAAAAGCTACCTAACCAAAATATAATTAGCGCTATTAAAATAACAAAGTACGCTCCTTTTTCTTCTCTTCCATTCGCTACAGATGGCTAACAAATATAGATCAGAAAAACTAAAAAACTTGCGGATTGAAAACAATAAAAAACAAAAAAAATAAGTTAACAAAAACAATAATAAATTATATAAATATAATGAGTATCAAATAACAGTTAACTAAAAACAAATCCTAGAGCACTAAAAAGGTAGTATTGACTAGAGTGTTTATTAAGTACCAAATGCATTAACACATCAGTAAGTAGTTATTGCACTACACAAATAAATTAATGGAAATATCTATAAAATATTGGATTACTAAAAATACATATCTAGTAAATAATTCAATAAATATTACATGTAAAAGCTGTCATAAAAATTAGGTTATCATAAATATAAACATTGAATAGAAGTGTTTTTCCAGAGCAAATGGCAGCGTCAACATTTTAAAATCTACGAGTAAGCATCAAAATGGTATAACGCCGCATGTAACAAACAAGAACGTGGCAATGGAATGTTTCAACTAATATGGAATGCGTCAAACAACCTTAATATAATGAGCAGAGAATGAGGAGAGTAGAGGAATGTTTGGGTAGCTGTGACAGCGGGATATTTCACCTCTCTTAATGTAGTTCGTTAACAGCACATAGTTAGTGATGTACAATGGCCACTGACTAACAGGAAAACATGGGAAGAGTATTTCCAGGTCAATGCAGTCCTCATGATGCATTTTACAGAGTATTCCCAAATCATCAACAAAGTAATAGAATTTTCATTAATTTCAACAGTCTGTTAAGAAATCTCTATACAAACATTGCACATCCAATTTAAATAATCATTTGAGTTTTACCCTCTGAATTTGTATCTAGCAGATTTTTGGTATCAATTTGTACGCAATTAATGAGAGGGTTCTAAATTCCTGTAAATTGACTCCTCCATTAAGGTATTATTAGAGATTGTATGAAGGAGAACGTCTTCGACTCCAAGAAACACTTCGACTTTTTGATCTACGGCGGTAAGAACCACGACGATTGCTTCTGGATCTTTGATGTGGGCTGCGACTTCGACTCCTACTGGAGTAAGAGGAGTCAGAGTCGTATGAAGAGGTGGACTCAGGGGGAGGAGTGGGCCGATGGTAGGGAACAGGTCTTTTGCGGGCACTGTAAGGGAACAAACTTTGGTGAAAATATTCACAAAATTGATTAATAAATGAAAAAAAATATAATACATAGCTATATATATGTATAATAAATTTGAATAGTTTTTAGTTCCATAGGAGTTTTGATAATAACAGTGAGGTTACATCTAGAATTCATTAATTAAATATTTCAAGTCAGAGATAGCTAACTACTATTGAAAAGTTCTTATCTCTCTAAATTCACCTCGTTATTCTCCTTTTATCCAAAAAAGAGGGAGATCCTCGCCTCCGAGGAATTGATAAGGATCTTGATCTGGAACTTGAAGACCATGAGGATCTTGATCTGGAGCGTGAAGAAGACCTGCTGTATGACCTAGATCTTGATCGATGCTTTGATCGTGTCCTTGATATCGATCTACTCCTGCTTCTAGTTTTTGATCTAGATTTGTATTTTTCCCTAGTTCGCGATCGTGACTTTGACCGAGATCTAGAAACACTGTGACCTCTCTTTGAATGAGATCTTGAGGGTGATCGGGAGTAACTTCTAGACAGGGACTTCACAGGCTTGGATCGAGAACGCTTTGAACACGACCGAGATCTGTGACACGGGGAAGTTCAATGACTTGTTTCAATTACATTAGCTAGCTACATTAATTTTTTACTTAAATTGACTTATAGGTAAATCTTACCGTGATCTGTATGACCGACTACGTGATCTACTGTTCCATCTCTGAGGAGATTTAGATCTATCTCTGTGATAGGATACCTCGTCTAGTTTGGTCTTCATCAGTTGAGGTAAACTTGAGAACTTCCTAATAAGGTGAGAATAACAGCCAATAAATATAATAAAAATAAACTACAAAGCAATTAGATTATTTCAGAGCAAAAACTCACCCAGTTATAGGAGTAGGAAGAAGAGGGATACTAGGCTTGTTCCTGAAGCCATTATGAATGTTGCCTATCTTGATGTGACCTACAGGATTGGCAAGCAAGGGTCTTTTCTGAGGACTTTCCAACAGAGGTGGAATCACAGTCGTGTCACTTGTGTTCATCTTATTCAAGTCAATTTTAGGGAACTTCTTGAAGTAAGACATAGCAGACACTGGCGGAGTTTTCAGTAGAGGTTTAGAAGAGGAATGAATCAGTGGCTTCGACGAGGCAGAGTTCTTAACAGGCTCATTGTTATTTAATTTAGTCACAGAGGACTGGGAACTTTGTACTGGCTGTGGATCTCTTGTTTTGGATTTTGATCTGGATCTCGAACGAGACTTAGATACACTTCTCGATCTGGATTCTCTTTCCAACACGTCATCTATTGGAAAGGTTAGACTTAGTTTGTAGGAGTCTATCTTCTGTTTGCTGAACATTGGAGGTTTCATGTCATTTGTTTCAGAAGCATTCAAAAGTCTTCTAAGAGTTTCTTTCTTCTCCTTGCTTAGAATATTGTTGTTATTCAAGGTGGTTGTTTTCTTAGACTCGCACTCTGTCTGGCATTTCTTTTCATTAGCTTGTGATTTTGCAGAAGTTTTCTCATCGGTAGATTTAGATTCCACTTTAGGTGTCTTTTCTGGCTGTCGATCAGATTCATTCCTTTTGCCTTCTTTAGTGGTCTTATCAGACCCAGAACTAGCAGATTTGTGTTCTCCATTCTGTTTCGAAGTTTCACAAGACTTAGCTTCTTCTTTCGACTCATGAGAGCTTTTCTTTCCATTTTTGAAAGGTTTTTCCTTCTTATTATTCTTAGCAGTTTTAGTCAAGTCACCATTCTTATTTTTTTCTTCAGAGCTACAAAACATAGGATATATTAGTATCTGATATTTTATGTTAAAAATGTATGTAATTTTTGGCAATGTATAGCATTGTTTACTCACCTTTGACAAGGAATCTACGGGCTGTTCATGCATATGAACATATCTATGTGTTCATATCTGCTTAAATCAGGTGCAAAAATAATTTCACAATAAAATGATAATAAAAGAAAACTTACAAGCAATAGTCAATATGAAATAATTGTGCTTATATACTATGATAAAAAAAACCTACTAGTTTTGACATTGGACATAACTATCTAGCATGTCATGCTGCATACGGAATGTGAAAAATAAAATGGGAGGTGAAATTAAAAAAAAAATGAATTTTAAATTATTTATTCTACAACTTACTCTTAGCTACTACATAAATAGAAAATAAATCAAAATATAAAATCAAATTGAATGTTTATATATAATTGCTAGTTTCAGGTGGAAACCCTAGCAGTAAAAATAAATGGACCGTCACAATTTACATTATATACAAATAAAATGTCTACTGATGCTTTAGCATAAATGAGAACAATGTTTTGGAAATAAAAGTTTCATTCAATTGTTACAAAATAAAAGTAATGTAAAAAGAACCATTCATGAGAGTACTATGACATTAGATGTGTCTAACAGAGATAAGCTAACTCCTAAGGACTAAATACAAAATGAGTGCAGAAAAAAATATTCACTGAAGGTAATAGCAACTAAAGACTCTGAATAATCACACTCTGTGGGCATTTGCAAGTCTTTACATAGAATTCTGTGTCACAAATAGTGTGGATATCAAATAATTAGAGATAAGAAAAGGCACAGAGTGATGATATTACAGAGATATTTCTTGAGATGCTCAGAGAAAGTAGCTACAGAACTGAGAAAGTATTCCTCTCTCACCTCCGACTGTTAGACGATCTCTTGGTATCACTCTGCCTCTTCTTCTTCACTCTTTTCTTTTCTGGCGATGAGTGATCACTGCTGTCACTGTCGTCACTGCTGCTGTCACTGTCACTGCTGCTGCTACTGCTAGAGTCACTGCTAGACTCCTGGTGTTTCTTCTTTTTGTTTTTGGTGAGTGAGGCTGGTGGTTGGGATTGTTTGTGTTTCTCGTCTCTACTCCGTGAACGACGCTGCCTTTTCTGTTTGTGACACAAAAAAACTATATTAGAGAAAGGTAAGAACAAGACGAGGACTTAACAAGAGAAATACTAGTGACTGACACTGGCCTGAGAGCTGCTCTTACACCTCTTAGCAAGGAAAGAGTTTAAGGAGATAGAAGGTGTAAAAGCAGCTCAGACATAGAGGTGGAAGAGGTATAACCCTAATAGTTACCTCAATATACAACGGAGCCTAGAAATTAAATTTAGTTGAACAGAGATCTAAAAACCTGCTGCCAGTCATATTAAATGGAAGCAATGATTCAATAGTATGCTACTGGTGTTCCAAATAAATATTGAAATATAGAGTTTGAAACGAGTTATTGTTAATTTAATAGATTGAACAGATGGCTATTTAAAATGTGACAAAAGAGTCTATCTACAACTTCATGCAAGGTGCATCTTTGTACTTATTATAAACATTTTCTAATGAGCAGACAATGATTAGCTACTGGATTGAGTTATGGGTCTGCTCATGAGAAATGTCCTCATATAATTCACCAGCTAACTCATCTGATCACGAGGAGATGATTGCAGTAAAGAATTCCCTTGAGCAGATCAGATGAGCTGTGAGGTGATGTCAAGTGTTCAAACATCAAAGAAAAGGAAAGCTTCAAATGATAGAAACTAGCTACTTATAATATAGACCTAAGACACTTAGTTCATCCCTTGGGATGTTACCAGCTGCTCTTATAACCCTAACTCATGACATCACTCATTATGGTAGTACTTACTGCAGTTGGAGCTAAAATGGCTACTCCTATCGGTGTGCATGGCATGTGGTACAGACAGTTTAACAAATAGCGCCACATTATTTCATTATTGCAAGCTCCTTACCAATATATACACTCTCATCACTACACTACACATAGTCTCGCACAATTCTTTGCCTTCTTTTTATGTTGTCATTAAGCAGAGAGCATTCATCGTAGCTAGTGAAGAGCAAGTGACTTGGTAAGGTAAATGTATGTTCAAAACTAGCTGTAGGCTATTTCATCATAATTGTAAATTTTAGAGTTTTATGGGTATAATTTGATGTAGCTATATGAGGTTCATCTAGACGAGTAATCTGCACTACATTGTTTCTAAAGATTCTGGTTAATCAATTGTATCCAGATTTGAAAAACAAAAATGTAGTAAATAATATCTTAAACGCTCAAATAAATAACAATGAATCACTGCAAATTGTCTTCATTGAATCGTAGAAATGAAAAAAATTCCTAAATTATTATTTTAGGAAAAAGTTGTTTAGATTAACTTAACTAATGTGAAAATTTGGAATTTTCACAGAAACTCCTCGTCTAGATGATCCTACAGAGTTGGTTTATTTATTCGTTAAATAATGAGAAATACCCTCACAGCTAATTTCCTCGTACATATTGATAGCTACTATTCAGATGGAGAAATTGACTACAGTAAAAATGAGACAAGGAATTATACTAGACAGGATTGCCAGGTGAAATCACTGGGGTAAATGGTGACTAGGAATGATGTCTTCAACTGGCAACCCAAATCACACAAGAAGGAAATGCTAGAAAGTAACAACACCGACCACTACAGTAAGGAATATTTAAGGCAAAAGAACTTAAGGGCTAGAATGGCGATGATAAAAGCTTATAGAGTGCAAAAAGAAAGGGAAGCCTTGGATGAAAGTCTTAGGAAATACCATCACACTGAGTAGAGAGAGACCATTGGTTCGAACAGTTGTTTGAAGGGACAGAGAGAGCAACTTATGATGTACGCATTTAATTGTGTGGGGAGGTATTAGAGAAAGACTGCAGAGAGTAAATGAACTATAAATAGATGAGCATGTTTCCGTGTGCTAGCTATTGAGTTATTGGCTATTTTTGAAGATCCAAAATTGATAACCAAGTACAGTTCATTCACCCTCCAACAATCTAAAAGAATGTGAAAGAATACCACAAAAAGAAGCTTCGCTACATATTCATAACCTCAACAATGATGATAATGATTTCCCTGAGCTAAATATCATTCTGTAGTATCACCGGAATACTTTCTGTCATTTTGCGACTGGTTAGTGATCAAGAATATCATATAAATTATCACATGCTTACCTTGTTCTCAAATCACTTTATTTGTATGTTTGGATACCAACAAAAGAGGACAACAATGAATAACTATGATTAGACGAGGTAACAATGTTTGATCTAAGGGAGAGCGAGAACGCTCTTCGGAAAACTTGAAACGACTCTGGTCAACAAATTGATATGTAGCGCAAATTATTTAGTAACATTTTAGTTAGATTGAACTGAGAGAAAGAAAACACGGAATTTTATTTAAGTCATTATTTTCTTGAATTATTTATTAAAATTTGAATCGTTTGAGATTAACTGACTAGCTATGCTCCAAACTTGTGAAAATATCAACAACGGTGGCAAGTAAAGGGAAGAGTTTCGGGACCAGAAAAAGAGCACTTGATCAATTTACATAAAATAACGGCAAGAAGTTGCTGAGAGCAATAGCTTCAGCAGACATCAACAATTGTACAATTCTCTCATGAAGACTGCGTGCCGTTACTTTTTTAGCAAATTGTATCAAAATAGATATTTCAAATGATAAGCCAAGTAGAGTTTGAGATGAGACTGCGTACCTTAGGGGGGGATGCTGACAAGTTGCCCGACAACTTCCCCCGGTGTGAAGACCTGCTGGGAGAGGGAGAGCGCTGGCGTGAGTCTCTGCGACTGCGTGTCTCCTCTCTGCCACGACTAGAAACAACTGACTTAGTCTTGGTGGGGGAACTGAAATAAGAGTAAAGATGTTGGTAGGGACACAAAATATTCAAAGTATTATCACACTAAGTAGAATGAAATTAAAATGCAGCTAATTTTGAAACAGTTCACTCACACGCAATTTAATCAGACCGATAACTACAGCTGTATCTAACTTTAACCCTCTAACGCCCAACACATGTTCTAGGCCAAAATTAATTCTTTTGATAGATCAATATTAGATAGTCAATTTAGAATATGATAAAAACAAATAACTTAATTTTTTAAGTCATATATCAGTTGGGAAAAACTTTTGAGTGGTTCAAAATCTCAAATCATTGTGAGGCATTGCCTACATTTAATTTTAAGCTTCTTACTGCTATAATATGATTATACGGACTAAATTTAGACATTATTTGATGTTTTTCTAATGTCCTCCCTATAGGACGTTGGGCCTTAAAGGGTTTAAATGAATCACATCCTGTACAAAGAAAGAAAAGTGAATATCTTAACGGATAATGAAAATTACCTTTCTGAGTCTGACTCTGAAGAAGAGGACTGGTGTCTCTTCTTGTTCTTTTCCTTCTTCTTCTTGTCTTTGGACTTGTGGTGCTTTGGCTTTTTGGCTGGAGAGGGACTTCTGGAGGAGAAAAAGAGAAAGGTCATCAGTGAACTGAGAGACACTAGTAGCGGCCACATCTGAAATGAGAGTCACGGTTGTGATCCAGAGGTTAGAGAGGAGTCATAAGGTTGCTTGTATTAATTCAGTGCAGTAAAATCACAAGCTTAATGATAGCAAGGCAAGAAAAGAAAAATCTTCAAAAATTATGCCGGAAATTCATTTTCAGCAATATACTTTTGCTTAGAATTGCCATGGAAAATTCTTGTGTTTTCTTCTTGATTGAGAAAGAGGTAGCTAGCTATCACTAACCAAATAGTCCTTTGAATGTGGATAATGTGCTATAAACTCAAGTGACAGAAGAAATCTCAATGTGATGCTACTCTACAACCCACTCTAAATAGAATATACATTTCATTCTATTGTATTAAAAAGGAAATAAAAATACAGTAATGCAATTAGTCACAAAAAATAACATACAACACCAACAAAGATGATTGACCTATGAAAATATAGAGTAAGTTGTTCAAAAGAGATTTACCTTATCCTTACAAGAGGCAGTACAAAAATAAAAGCCTTGTGTTAGTACGTGAAAAAAATGAGAAATTACCATCAGTGAGAGGAAATATTTTAGGGTGTAAGAGTATCTCATATATTCCTCAGACCCGTTACCTATCTCTCCAACTGACTGCTAGCACCTTAGGAGTTAAACACTCTCGTCAACAAAATGTCAGCTACAAGAATTAGTCGATGACATTGAACACAAAGGAGGTCAATGTCATAGCCAAAGTTATCAAGTCTAAAAATAATAAGCAAATTATATAGGTAGTGTAAGTTCTAAATTATCGGTCAGTTCCACATTTACGGACACGTAAGAAAAAACGATATAATAATATTTTTTTTAATTTTTATTATATCGTTTTGATACCTGCAGGTATCATGGATACCAATGAATATGAAAATTAAAAAATTATCATATCGTTTTCCTCACGTGTCCGAAAATGTGGAACTGACGAATAATTTAGAACTTGCCCTAAATATTATTCAAATAATTCTAGGTAGCACATGCACTAAAGGGAAACTGAAACCAAGCAGCGTGAGGAAGGGGGAGATAATTAATTAATTAAGACCTTTTTCACCATAGGAAGTAGGGGATAAATTAGATTTTTTTATTTGATTACAGTAAAAATTGATTTGGTAAGTTAGAATAAAGTAAGGCAAACTTTATAGAAAGAAATGACACCATAAGACAGTCCTAAAAAACAAAATAATATTTCAGGACTATCTCTTACAGACTGTGTTATATTTACTAAGATATTACAGGGAAAACTACAAATAAGAAAGAAGAGCCTCACATGCTATTAGCCTATAGCCATTTAAAAAGAAATGAAGTTAGAATAAATAAGTAAATATACAACTAGTGTATATATCACTTATAAACCGCACTGTATATCATTCATCTTTTGTGCTCTCTAGTAGCCAGTTAGCTTTAAAGTATGGAGCTACATTATGAAAATAGTAAGTAAGGTAAACCATCAATGACCAGATGAATAAATAACTACCGGACTAAATTTCAGTAAACTTTATCAAAAAATAACATTACAATATATTGATTATGGATAAAACGGTGTTATCTCACAATAAATATATCTAAATGACTCTTTTTTTTAATAATTTTACTCAGGTAGTTATTTCACATCTGGTAATTTTTAAAAAACTAGAAATAGTTGGCACACTAGAAACATTTCTAAAGTCTTATTTTATTTATTTATTTGACCTTTAGAAGCTCATATCTAGCAACTAAAGGAAAGAAGCTTTAGAATAATCCATCATTTCAATCATGTATATGCATTTATGGTCTCTTTATTAACTTACTTCAAAATAAATTAGCAGAAAATTAAACTGTAGTGGATAAAATTTATTGAATTTTCTCATACCTAACAATGATTATTCATTTACAGGGAACTTTACTGCAAGAGAATTCATTAATAAACAACAGAAAAGATAGCCAAATAAATACCAATAAAGCTTTAAAAGATAAATAGTGGACTGGAATTAGAGTTTGATGAGCAGAGCCAACTCTCGAAGAAAACATGCACTTTCTAACATTAGTAATATATATGTGTGTGTACCAACGAAATAAAGAAATGCAGACAAATAATATTTTATTGGTGACTATTAATTTAATGAAAGTAAAGTCAATGCTTAGCGTTAGAGAATATCACTACACTCAAATGAAACAAAGAGCTACAAACAGGCAGATAGAACATGCACTAAAGTGACTGCTGGGAAAGTGGTGCACAGGGTCTGTTACCACAGTGCACAGGGTCTGTTACCACAGTGCACAGAGACTGTGGAAACTGTACACGGAAAACTGCCAGTCACTTACTGCCCTCGCAACTTTCGGTCTGAGGTATAAATAAAACTTGCGAGTTAGATGTATGAGGGATGTTCCGCCCCCCATACCCCCCTGCCAGGTAATTAAACAATCATGAAGTGTGCAGTACAACAAACTAGCAGATACAACAAACTACATAATGGCCATTTATATTGAGAGTTTCAAAATAATCTTCATTCATTCCGAGACCGAAAGTTCAGAGACCGAATTTTAAATGCAATATCCATACAGTTACCAACTTACCATTATAAAAAGGAATGTCTCCTTAACGAAAGGCTGATACCGTTTTTTTATAAATTAAAATGTTCTTAGAATGCGTTTATAACTAAATTAAATTTCAGAAAAGTCAAAAAATATATAAATTGCCAGTAGCTAAGTGACTGGCAGTTTTTCTGACACCCTGTGAACAAAGTCTGTGCACACACCAAAAAGCCTCTGAGGTAACTGCACTCTCAATGCAGTTGAGTGCATTCGTTACTTCAGAGAAAGGAACCTACAATTCAGTTGAGAAATGAGTACTAGTGGGTTTGGTTACAATTTATATATTTAAGAAATAAAGACCAGTTAGTTACACACACAACTTTTCATATTTACATGTAACATATCGACTAGCAAAATATACTCTTAAGTGTTTAGTAGATAGCTGAGTAAGGAGGTGAAATAGATAGGTCAACTTTTTAAATGTTTCCAAAACAAAGATTATATAGAATTTGCATCTAATTTATCATGAATAGGTAAATAATTGACATAAAATAGGCTTCTCTGTTCTTCCAATTTACCAATATTACAAAAAGGTAATTATAAAAATCTTTAGTAGTGTTAAACTTTCATTTATTTTGCTGTGAATATTCAAATGACAATTCAAGTATCTAATTAAAACGAAACGATATCTTCCTTAATCTTTAGTTCAGACTTACTTAATATACCTATCTGACATGTCTAAATGTAGTAATATATTAATAACAGACGTGTAACCCCTTGTTAACTCCCCTCACTGTGTGAGTTAGGAAGAAGTAGTTTTTACCTTCACATTTACCATGCCGACGGTTAGTCTTGGAAAATGAACGACACAAAACATTAGTTAGTGGGAGTAGAATAGGCACTAGAATTTGGTAGATGGTTTTCTTTGACAGAAGTTAAAACCCCTTCGACACAAATAAAATATACAAACTGAAGATGTTCATAGAGAGAAATAATGGGTAACTGAGAGTGTTTGGTGTATAGGTAATTAGTTTATACAAATTCATCTGACTAGGTTTATATGGCGCACACTCAATTTGGAATAGAGTTTCTACTTTAGAGTTATCTCCAGCATTGCGATATAAATGAAATATTGCTGGGTGGCTACTCTAACTAGCTAGTCTCACCTGCTCTTCTTCCTTTTCTTGGATTTGTGTTTCTTAGCTGGCTCTGGACTGGAAGAACTGAAAAGAAGACACCAATGATATTAGGAAGTGAAGAAAAATAATACACACCAAAAGAACAATAGCTTAGGGAATATTCCAGACAGACAAACTGATATAACATTGCAAATTTAATCAATTATATATTTTTTTTGAATAGCTACCTGTCTCTAGTCCTCTTCTTTTTCTTCTTCTTCTCCTTCTTTTTCTTCTCAGTTCTCTCAGGAGAAGGTGATGGAGTGTGAACCCAACCGTAATTTTTAGCACCTCCTCTAGCCTCAGCTTTCTGCCTCTTCTCCAATTCCTTCTTCTCCTCTATTTTGCGCTCCTCCTCCTCCTTTCTGGCCTCTTCCTCCCTCACCTTTCTGTTAGGGTCAAAGGAGGATCCCTCCACGAAGTACTCTGAGATTCCAAAAGCTTCTTTCAGCTTGGCATTCTTTTCATTCTGTGCCTCAGCGATAGCGTGAGTGTCCCGGGCACTGGAAAGCAGAGAGAAGGCATTATTTCACATATTCAAACAACGACTTAGCAGATGCACTTACTTCCTTACCCAGCAGCTAGTAGTTATTTTAAACTGGTAATGCAGTACAGTAGCCAGCATTAATAGTTACCAAGCACTCTCGTAATGATGTCCTACTTTAAAGTTTTAATTATTTGGGCTTTAACTTAATACCAAGTTTCATTTATTAGATAAAGTTGGTGAAGAGTCGCTAGAGAACTGTTAAGTTGTTTGTTATGATATTATAGAAAGGACATTCCCTGACCTGCTATCAGAGTACTGGAGTTTAGGAGAGGTGTCAGAGGTGAGGTTAGAGGTGTTGGTGAGGGGCAAGACTGTCTCACTGGGAGGTTTGCTCAGTAAACCAGCCGCATTGAAAAGTTTCCTAAGTTTCTTGCGTTGTCTGTTACGCCTATTACGCCATTTTCTCCGGGGCAAGAAGGGGGAAGGACCTGAGTTGTGAGCGTTGAGCAGAGACTGGATGGCTTTGTTATCCCCAGTGCCATCGTTATTCTGGCTAGCAGTTGCAGCAGCTAACTTGCGTAGCAGTGCCGACTGCTGCTCTAAAAGAGTTGCTACAACCTGAGGCCATTGCTGATTACCAACACATTCAGGAGTTGCTTTGTCTATTCTAGACACTGTCGAGGCCAGTCTTTGTCCAAAGGGAACAACCCTCTGATCAACAGTCTGGTGGTCTTCCTGTATGACAACAGAGGACCGTCTCACCGTTGTGGTGGTAGTTTGGTACTGTTGGCGGTAATTCTTTTCTGATTTGTGTTTGGATGAGTCTAACTCCAGAGACTGGAGGCCTCTGATTAACTGGCGGTTAAGTACCTTGCTCTGTCTGCTAGTAATGGCAGACGCGGGGGCTTCACCCGCTTGGTCACCATTTGATAGACGTGACATTTAAACCTTATTACTACTTACTGAATCAAAGGTACAATAACTACGTTCCTAAGCAGCTAACTTTACTCCTTATTCTCGTACATATTAGCAATTAGCATAGGTAACCTCATCAACTAACTATCTTAAGACTTAGTAGTAACATTACAAACTTAATTTCAATGTTTCAGGTGAATAGTGGAAGACAGTTCACAAGAAGTTGGAAGAAATGCTCTATTTAATTACAATAGAGTTAATTATTCTATTCTTTATCGTTAAGGCTATATCTTGGAAGACTTCGTTACAAACTACCTAACGCTAGAATCACATCGCAATGGAAGACATAGTGATTTATAGGGGACAGTAGTACCTACATAGAGTTAGCTACTCCACATCCCCTCGCAACTATCCTAAGCTATTATACTTATTACATTGGAAGAGCGACAAACACCTTACTAGTAACTTAGAGGCAGTTAATATGTACATGTTATCAAGAAAAATATTTACATATGCTTATCTATATCTTATATCGCTGAATACAAAATTAGGAACACTGAAATTGGTGCTCAGATTAAACTAGAAATTTACGAACCTTAAAATTAGTCACATAATGGGTAGTGTTATTATTTCACAACATGCTGCTAATTAATTCTATTCTATTCATTTAATTTAGTGAGAAAACACTATAGATATTTATTAAAACACGATTAATTTAAGACTTTCTGTGAAGAACTGTACAATATATTCCTTAAATGAATAAACTAAACTACGTCTACTTAATACCTACGGCTAAAAAATGACTAGAATACTATGACTAATTTAGGAAAAATACTGTCTAAGAGGTTTGACATCGTTTGAGGCAGATATATTTGGTTGGAAGTTTTAATTAACATCAATAGTAGCAAGAAAGATAATAACATATGCAGTTAAACCGATCGTTTCACACATTGATTTTCTCAAAAACAAACACTGAAAAGTGTTAAATAGAATCCAATGGAAAGAAAATATGCAGGAGGATATCTCACAGCAACACTATTATCGAATGATATTTAAAGTCATTGTCCGATTTAAGGAGGAGTTTGCACACATTGTGAATATTTAAAGTATTTCCAATGCCCCACTTCAGTGCACTATATTCACATTATTGCTTATTTTCCAAAAAGAAGTTCCAGTCGCTATGTTGGTGAAGGAAGGACGCGATTGCAGCCATTGGAGCTATCCATTGCTTAGTTACTTTGCATATCGTGTATTGGTTATATTCTCCACCTTCTGACCATCTCATCCATAGCTACACCAGGGATGCAGATGTAGGGTTACACTAGGGATGCAGACAGAGGAGTGAGTGCTCTGTTAGTTGTATCGCAAGGAGGCAGAGACTCGCGTCACAGTTGTGAGATGTTAAAGAACAGACTGAAGTGAGGGGAGAATCCAGAGGGTATTATAACACCCTCTCTGTGCGTGTGCGTGAGTTTGTACTACCTACCACCGCGCATGCAGTCAAACCAAACGAAATGTACAAAACCAATGAGAATAGAAACATTCCTAAATCGTAATAGTCAAAGAATTTGGAAAATATCTGTCTTGATTAGCTAAATAATATCGCGATAAATTAGTACTTATCTCGCCTGAAGTATTATAAATGAATTGTTAGAGTAAATTAGTTAAAAAGTTACTGCTAATAAGCAACTTACCGACTGGAAATAATACCCTCAGATGTAATTAGAGTGAGACAAGCGCAGGTGATTTAAACCCTGACAGTAAGCTTTAAAATACGGAGGGTTGGGGTAAGGGGAAACGGGGGGGGGGGGGACTAACAATCGATAGGAGAATTGGACCCCCCCCTGACAAAAGGGGTTAGTTGGATAGGGGGGACAGCTTTACGATGAGCATCTAGAGCTAAATAAGCCTCATCTTGTAAACCATATAATATTAAGAAAAATACTTTGTTACTTTCTCATACATATGAAGCAATACTTACACGTGACAAAAACAAATTTTAGAGCTTGAATTCTTAGTAAAATAATGCGATTGGTTTATTTAACTAATTGATACATCATATCAAGTGTTTATACTCATCAAATAAATATGGTTGAAATGGTCTACTAGTAACGAGTTGAGAGTTGTACTCACGTAGGTTTACCGTATTGATCTCTATCCACTGCAGACTGTTTGGAGAGTAGCATCTCTCTGAAGTCCTTTACTTGCTCACTCACTTCACTGGCTGTGTACCTGCACAAATACAAATTAAATAACAGAGTCAATTGTATATAGAGGAGAAATTAGCTGTACTGATTATCATAAATTAAATAGGGCAAGTTATGCATCATCGGTAAGTTTCACATCTTCGGTCATATAAAAAAACGATAGGTAGGATATTAATTATCTTGATTGGAATCCATGATACCTGCAGGTATCATGGATACTAATCAAGATTGAAATTATATAATAATTATTATATAGTTTTTTCTTATATGACCGAAGATGTGAAACCGACCGATAATTCGTAACCTACCCTATTCATGTTATTATCCACATGAATCAAATAATCCTTATAAACTACATTTTTCATAGTTGTTCAATAGAATAGGATTGAGTCAAACAAAGCAACACTGTACACTCCTATCCGTGACAGTAGGGTCTGTTCACACGGAGGGCATGGATCGATACGACACCGATATTATACCTACGCTACCTACTCGCATCGCTAAAAATAAACTCCCTTTATTTAGAATATACTAATACATTTAATGTATCATCAGAAACAGGGGTAAGTACGTATTTAGAGGTGAATAAATTATTACATTTACCGAACTGATGTTAAATGGTAATAAAATAGACTATACAAACACTGCAAATTGTTTGCTGTGATTCACTGTCATTATACAATTAATAACTTCAGCTAATCTGAGGGAAAGGACTAGAAGTCTGGATGGTAAAATTAAACAAATATTTATGTAATTGAGAGAAATAAAACTTTATTTTAAAATCTAGTGAAATTATATGATTCATGTTGAACCTGTCGAAATATAATTTCTGGTAAAAATATAGTTAAAGCAGAGATAACTTATTAGATAAATGAATCATAAAAGACATTATAATTAGAATTCATTTTTTTCATACTCATAGATATTTGGTGTATATTTAGAGTATAGTTTAATGGTGTGACTAGACATGACACTCACACTGAGACAGATCAATGCAATCAATAGCAACCATTGGGTTGCGACCCTTTAATGGGTAACAAAACAGCTGCACATACAATGGGCACGCGATAAAATCAATGGCACACTATAAAGATTAAGGCTAAAAAGATTATGGGTAAAAGGAGAAAGAAAAGAAGATTAAAGGAAGTGAAAAGATGCATAACAAGAAAATATAGTTTTATTTTACGGGGGACTAAATTAGCAAAATTCTCAAAAGTTCGTTGATGGCTATAAAATGAAATGACTAGTAGATATTGAATTAATTAGGAATATTACATAGGGGGATTTATATCAAGTTAGTAAACTGAACTGAGAAAGAACTATACCGCCTATAGCAATAATAATAACATGGTAACATTATCTCGTATAAGTAAGTGAAACGTATCTAGCTATTTTGTACTCTGTAACTAACACAAGAGCTAGCTACAACTCAGTAATTCATTTGGTATTAAAGTAGAGAGCAAAGCATGAAGTGGAGGACATGGATCGACAGAAGATGTTAAAGAGGATCAAATCTTACCCATCAGAGCCATCAAGACGCAATCCTAATTATTGAACTTAAATTCTTAGTCGCAAGAGAATAAAGTAGCTACTGTGACAATATCTTGGTAAGAACTGTCTGAACTTAGTAGTTAAGTGACAGGGACGAACAAACTGGATAGATTGCAAGCAGTGAAAGGCACACCCTACCGTCACGAGAGATGGAAGTGCACTGAGGGAATATTATTACTGACACTAATTATTAATATACTATTACAAGATATGATACTGGAGTGATAGAGAAACATATAGAACGAGTAATTGGAGAGAAAAAAAAGACACTGAAAACATCTCCAAGATAAAAATAAAGTCCCAAATAAACCTTTACTTTCAATGAAAGAAGTAAACACGAAATTAAGCCACATTATTAACCCATTGGATACCTGCCTCATTTACCCATTGGATACCTGCCTCATTAACCCATTGGATACCTGCCTCATTTACCCATTGGATACCTGCCTCATTTACCCATTGGATACCTGCCTCATTTACCCATTGGATACCTGCCTCATTTACCCATTGGATACCTGCCTCATTTACACATTGGATACCTGCCTCATTTACACATTGGATACCTGCCTCATTTACACATTGGATACCTGCCTCATTTACACATTAGATACCTGCCTCACTTACACATTGGATACCTGCCTCATTTACCCATTGGATACCTGCCTCATTTACCCATTGGATACCTGCCTCATTTACCCATTGGATACCTGCCTCATTTACCCATTGGATACCTGCCTCATTTACCCATTGGACACCTGCCTCATTTACCCATTGGATACCTGCCTCATTTACCCATTGGATACCTGCCTCATTTACCCATTGGATACCTACCTCATTTACCCATTGGATACCTGCCTCATTTACCCATTGGATACCTGCCTCATTTACCCATTGGATACCTGCCTCATTTACCCATTGGATACCTGCCTCATTTACCCATTGGATACCTGCCTCATTTACCCATTGGATACCTGCCTCATTTACCCATTGGATTCCTGCCTCATTTACCCATTGGATACCTGCCTCATTTACCCATTGGATACCTGCCTCATTTACCCATTGGATACCTGCCTCATTTACCCATTGGATACCTGCCTCATTTACCCATTGGATACCTGCCTCATTTGCTATTAGCATTAGCTGCTTTATTTACACTAGATCCTCATCAATATTTCGACTAATTATTGCTGTAAATAGTAAGTGAATTATTGATCTGAAGCTAATAATATATATATTGGAAATCAATTCGAATCATGCTTAGCTGAACCTTTGATAAGTTATTTAAATAATTATTTTAGTGGATAGAGTTAACCTTTAAAATAATCCATTAATTTAGAGGAGAGAGGGTTTGAGCTTTAAAATAAGCCATTAATTTAGAGGAGAGAGGGTTTGAGCTTTAAAATAAGCCATTAATTTAAAGGAGAAAGGGTTTGAGCTTTAAAATAATCCATTAATTTAGAGGAGAGAGGGTTTGAGCTCTAAAATAAGCCATTAATTTAGAGGAGAGAGGGTTTGACCTTTAAAATAAGCCATTAATTTAGAGGAGAGAGGGTTTGAGCTTCAAAATAAGCCATTAATTTAGAGGAGAGAGGGTTTGACCTTTAAAATAAGCCATTAATTTAGAGGAGAGAGGGTTTGACCTTTAAAATAAGCCATTAATTTAGAGGAGAGAGGGTTTGACCTTTAAAATAAGCCATTAATTTAGAGGAAAGAGGGTTTGAGCTTCAAAATAAGCCATTAATTTAGAGGAGAGAGGGTTTGACCTTTAAAATAAGCCATTAATTTAGAGGAGAGAGGGTTTGACCTTTAAAATAAGCCATTAATTTAGAGGAGAGAGGGTTTGAGCTTCAAAATAAGCCATTAATTTAGAGAGAAGGTTTGACAAATAAAATAAACCATATCACTAAATGCAAAGGACTTTGAAGGAGTAGCTGCCATTAAAATGTAATCAACTAAAAAAAATCAAATGATTCTGTATTCCAATAAACTGTATCTAACTGTAACAATTACCATATAGTTATAAAAGAGAAGATAATTTAAAATTACCAATTAGGTGTATTATTAGAAGTGAAGTATCATTTCTAGTGAAGTGTTTCAAGATACCTACTAGATATTAAACAACAATCAGAGCATCACTTCTAACTTGTTACAGAAAAATGTTTGCAAACATCAATATTGAAAGTTAGAAATCTCCAATGAAAAGACCTTCAGTACAATCACAGTAACTCATTTTAAATCACTTGGTTCCTATTTAAATGAATGGCAATCAAGAAAATCTCACCCTTCATCCAGTAGCTTCTGCTCCAGCTCATAGCATTTCAGTTCCAGTTGCTTCTTGCGGGCATGTTCTCTGATTTCTGCATTTGGACCCTTTATTATATGTGACTCCAACTGCTTCAACTCGTCCTCTTTCTGCTGCCTTGACTGAGGAAGAAGAAGTACAAAATTCATTACTATATTTTATATAATTAATATGCATATTAATATTAACATATTAATGTTAAATAAATTATAATTTGAAGCAAGGAAGAAGTAATTAGAGGTATAGCTAAATAACTATTTCTAACATTTAAGCTTACTCAATAAAGATGAACTAAAATTAAAATTCTACTTGTTATCTATGTAAAAGTACAGTGATATGACAAGTGGAATAATTTTTTTTTTCCTATTAAGGATAAAGATATTTATTATTGAAAAGTACTAAAAATGAACAGTGATTCATCAAGCCCTTATATAAAAACCTAAAGATAGGATATTTTTGGAGAAAATATTATTAATCAAATAATACTCACGAATTTCTTGTTGTTACTGACTACGGCCACATTTCTCTGTACATATCCATTTGTTCCACTGCCTCTGGCTGTGTTGAGACCAATACCATTATACATACTAAAGGTAAAGCTGATTCAAATTATAAATTAGTGGAATTCAAATGTTCTGTAAAAGGACAAAACATGATTAAGGAAATAAATCATCATAGACTACCCAAATAATTTATTTATATATATAGCCCAAATTAAACCTTCATATTATTTCTTCATCCACCCATACTAAGTAAAAGTGCACTGTCCTTTCTATTCACTAGTTGCTTCTTTTCCAAATGATTCTATGAACACTTTACTGCTAGCTAAAACTTGACGAAACTAGAGCGGGTACTCATGGAGAGCATACCTTCGCCACCGCTTATTAACAATTTCCCCTCATATCCCAACAACACAAGTATGACGTCGATGCTGATGAATTTTCTGGTTAATTTGAATAGGGCTGTGTGATACATCATTTTGGAAGCTCTGGAGTGTTTTCTTTGGTAATAAATGATTATAAACTTCTAATTCAATAAAAATGATGATCCATCGATGAATCATTACACAACTATTTATTATTGGAGTGTTAAAATGTGTATTGAGACACCGGTGGGTCATTACGCAGGAAATGTCTATTATAAAATACCTTGACCTTTTATGCCAAAATCAATTGGTTCATAATAATGAGTGATCATCTTACCCAATTTCAGGCAATTTGTTGGAAAACTTTTCAAGTTATTTAGTTATAAATGACCTTGACCTTTGATCCCTCGTAAAAATTTAATTGAATCATTCCTTATGAATTAATCACTAAATATCAGGGTGGATAAAAACCATGTTTTTTTTAAAAAACCCATTAAAACCTGTTTTTTTTTAAAACCAAGTAAACCATGTTTTTTTTGGTTTTTTATGTTTTTTTGGTTTATATGTTGTTTTGTTGTAAATTATCAGATTTAATTGTATGTTTAATGTTACAATACTAGTTTTAAAATAAATTCAACTTATATATATATGAATAACTCTTTGTTAGTTACTGATTGGTTGAGTAAAATCATAAAATAAAGTAATGATTAATAAACAAATCTGAGGGGTTTAATAGTTTTGGTTTATTGAAAGTTTGAAACCAAAGATGTGAGTTTGGAAGTAGTGATTTATTGTAGTGGACAGATAACAAAAACAAGGAAATGCAACTAAGAAGCTTAGAAGGTAGGCAGAACATAGACCTGAAATAATTATTCAGTTTAAGACAAAGGTACAAAAAATATTATAGTTATGCAAACTGATTGATTTATGGTTATAATGCTTAAGTTTAATATTTAAAGAATATATAACTAAAGACAATTACAAAACTTACAGGGAAAAAAGACTGAGTTTAACCAAATGATGGTAAAAATTATCTAGGAACTATTTGAAAAGTAAATTACGAGAAGTTAAAATCAAACAATCGCCAAATTTGTTTTAAATCGATTCAGAATATTTAATTATGTAATATTTGAATAGTCGTTTATTTTTAAAATGTTCATATAAAAAGTATATAATAAAATTAGCGACACCTAGCGTAAGTATTACCACTCATTAGTATGTATGTGAGTGTATTTGTTGTTTTCATATTAATTTAAGTATGCAGTATTTAACCTTTTTTTGCGTTAAAATGGTTAAAAGATTCAAGACAAGAAGGCATAACTTCAAAAATAAAGCCATCTCTTCACTTAAGCTAGAATCTAGGTAGAAACTTATCTCAATTTGTTTGTTTACAAGATGACGACATTGATAGTGGCGCCATCACCGTTAGTATTTGTTAAGAAATTAATTATATATAAATGGATATATTTCCATTATTAGATTTTATTGAACATTACAATTCTAAATGAATGCTTTATTCTTACTAAGCAATCGTTCTATTAGAAAAAATGACATTTTTTACTAAGTTTAAGGATATGCAAATACCTAAAATGAAGTTAATAAACTATTTAGAGTAATGAAAGTTAAATAAATAATAATATATAAAAAAACACAAACACAATTGGAGTTCATTGAAGAATTTGCATGTGTGTTTACGACTTTACGCAATGACTGGTTGACAACTTGACTGCTACTAATTAGAGGAACGCTAAAGGAAACTTCAAAAGAGAGAGAGGGAGACAGACTAAAGAAAAGTCACTAGAATTTAATCATCACATATCTACCTATTCAGTGCTGAGCAAATAAAACTAACTTCAACACAGTACCTATGTACAATCAATAAATATGTATCTATGTTTGGTTTAAAACAGCAAAAGACTTATTTCATATTATAATTGTAAGATGTGATTGTATATGATTAAATCTAATAAAAAACAAAAAAACCAATGGTTTTTATTGCTCAAAAAATACTAAAAAAACATGGTTTAAACCAAGTGTTTTTTTTTTTTTAATCCACCCTACTAAATATACAATAATTCATTTTATTTATACTTTTAACAAAATAAGACACCTTACCTGTTACTTTAGTCTGATATGATTCAAAATCCAGCTACATGGAACCCAGACTGTATCTCACTGTAAATTCCACTGACTTGTCTGTGGAATTTTTCCCCTTTGAAAATAATATTTCAACAAGGTCAGTGGATTTTTAGCTATTTATTCCTATGTTACCATTAATTTTCAGTGGATAAAGTGGGAAAATGTTGGTGGAGCAGCCAAATTATTGGAGACTGTTTACTGTTAGTGGATTTTTTCAGTTTTTGTAAAAAGTGATTAAAAGTCAGTGGGTTTTTATGCACCAAATACAAACTAGTCAACAGTCAGTCAAAGTTATAGAGTGAGTCAGTAAACCCTTTAGCGTCGATCATGATAATTCGTCCCAGGTACTTTCTAATACCTTGAAATGGCAAAAAATCTAATAAAAATTTATACAGAGCTCAGAAAAAAAAATCAGCGAAAAGGATTAAAGCCAATTAATTGGTTTACATTTCAAATGGTCAAAACTCAGATTAGTTGGATAAATATATGTCATTGGCTTCAATTTTTTAATTAATTCCTATGTTCCAATGATAATTTTAGCATGAAATTTTCAAAATAAGCCAAATTGACTTGGCTCAGAATATTGGTGGAATTTTGGCTCAAAATTGGCTTTTTGCCAGCGTCTGAAACATGGGTGAGTATTTGAAATGTAAAATTAAAATCTCTGAGAGCCAGTCTGCTAAGCGCATTGGCATCCATGTCTCCAAAGATCTTTGGAGTGAAAATTTTATGAGTGAAAATATATGTGTAAAATCTTTGAGACTACCTATTTCCTGATTAATTCCTATGTTTACTGTCCATGTTATAGAGTATGTCAGCCATGTTTCAGAGTATGGCCAAAGTCAGCACACGCCAGTACATTGGCACCTTTTAACAGGTGAAATACGTTGAGAAACCTGTAAATAAAATAACAAGAAAATCTCTCATAATCCAGGCTCTAGATCAGGGGTGGGCACATGTTGTGTTTTTGAGTGCCGAAAGATGGAATCTCAGTGCCAATTTTCTTTTCGTTTTCTAAATTACTGGGGATACTGAGTAATTATATAATGAGGTGGTAGATTTAATTGAAGTATGTACATGTACAACGGTAAATATTTTGCTCATAAATATTGGAAGTAGATCTGCATTAAAAAGAATTAATAAATGATATATAAAAATTTTTCCTTCATGTGAAAATAATTCACAATAAAAACAAAAATAAGCTATCTTGCATAGCGTCAAACCGGATCGGTTCCCGCAGTGAATGATCCAGTGTCGGTTCCCGCACTCTATATAACTTCCGAAAGAAACATTATTTTTCAAATCTGTAAACACAGTCTGAAAGAGCTGTTTCTTAGCAATCTTTTGATATATTTACATTTGATATACTCTCGATAAGTAAAATTTTATTCGCGATCAAATAAAACATACATTTTAGGTACCTGAAAAATTTTCCACTGATGTTTTCAACTATCGCGCAAACTTTGACATTACAAGTAAACGAAAGATGATACCTATCTAAAAATTGGTATGCATATAGGGTATGTACTTGGTTAACATGCTTTAAAAGGAATTTTGTCAACTCAAGCCATTTCTAAAACTATAAGGGAAAACGTAAGTGCGAGAATCGACCCGATCGATAAATATGGGCTAGGGTCGCTTCCCGCACTTTTTCAGGGTATTTCCCGCACATCAAAATATCCATATTAAGTATATATTATATGTTTAGAGCGTGAGAAATATATTATATTTCTTCCAGGTTATCATAACTATTAAATACATTATATAACTTGTTTGATGATGATGAAAAAAAAAATTCAACAAAAAAAAAGATAAATAAATTAGATGAAAGCAAAGTAAGAGATGCGATTGGTAAAGTGGGAGGTGGACTCTATCAAGGAAAGCTGTAAAATTAATTGGAATTCACGAAAGGGCTTTCCGTGACCAAATGAAGAGAACTAGGAGCAATAACAGTGATAGCAGTGGCCGGAGATAAGTTACACCCACTTATCATTTTTAAAGGTGAGACCTGACGTAATAGTTACAAAATATGTAGTTCAGTGTTAAAATCACTATAAAATAGCTAATAGCATATCATGCAGAATTGCTCTATACAATCAAACTTTATTTACAGGTGTCAACCTTATGGCTATTGGCACGCTCCCAATCCTTATCCTGGGACACAACATGCACGATCGGAAAAGCAGTGAAAGAGAACCACCACTAACCTACCGAGGAGAAAAGGAAACTCACACCTCAAGCAAGTCCCCAAAAGTAGCCTGGCGATATAGAAGAACCAAACATATCTGGTAGAGCCCACATCAATTATCACAAAGAGAACACTTTCACTGAATTGAATACCTCATTCTATAAGAAAGAAATATCTATCAATAGGAGTTGAGCAGATTTTGTAAGACTACTTCACACAAAGAGTGCAACATCGAAAAGTTCGACGTAGGATAAATCTTGAAGCTCAAGTTCTGACAATGGATGAATTAAGAATTTTGTGATGAAATAGAGAAAGAAAAGAAAATGAATTGTTAAAATAGGAAAACAGAAAAAGTAGATGAACAGTTGCAGCCAATTTGCTCCAGCACTAGTGCTGAAGAATCAGACGTGGATATAGATAAGGCACCTGTATAAAATTTCAACCCCAGGCAACAGAGGAGTATTTGAAGAATGTAGAAGAAAAATATTGTTTAATTTGTATAGTTTCATTTGGGAAGGAACTATTGTACATAGGCATTGGTAAACCAAATTGAACAATTCGTTTAAATAAATGTTCATAAACGGAAAAGCCACATAAGGCCAGGGCATTCTATTATTATTTTATAGCCATATTCTAAGAATATATTATTTGATTAAAACTATACTAATTATAGTTTCATTTCTAGTTTATTTAGGAAATTCTGTATCTTAAATAAAGCATTTTCATAACTTGTTTCATTTAACCAGGCAACGTTATCAAAAGCAGTCATTATCGTAGTGTAGTGAGGACTAGCTACTCTTCATGGCTGATTCCCACAACGTGGTAGATAATGAATGAGAGTCGGTTCCCGCACTGAGGGGCAGTTGAAAAAGGGTTGGTTCCCGCAGTGCAGGAACCGATCCCAGGCACTGCGGGAAACGACCCCTCAAAGTCAGAATTCACCCCCGCATATATTTCATCCCATAAAAGAGAAAGTACTAGAGATAGAAACTAAAGAATTACTACGATTATGCATCATACAGAGGTGAATAATCATGCCAATTTTTGTTACGATACCTAACTTATTTTCCGAGTTATAGCAAAGTTTACGCAAATTGCGGGAAGCGATCCTGGTCGACGCTAAGTAATAATAAGTAACTCATAAATTCACAGGATAAATTACTATGGCTACCTAACTTATTAAAAAAGGGAATTGAAAATGATTGCATAAATTTTTACCACAGTGTTTGAATATCCCAAGACAAGCGTATGAAAGATATAAAATTAACTGATCTAGATTAAAAGAGACGGATGTAAATAAATTAAGCACCGGCACTATTGTACTATTGTAACAATAAACAAAAAATACCTTATTAACGGATGAAATTTGATGTTCTTCAATTAGTTGACCATACTCTTCTATATTATTCTTTTAATTTATAAAGCAGTCAGGGCTAAAAATTCTAAATTTTCTTTGAAAAAAATTAAAGTACAGTTTCCCTAGTGGGCACGAGTGCCGCTCTGAGGGTCAAAATAGCACTGAGTGCTGCATTTGCCCACCCCTGCTCTAGATTAAGCATAAGGATGTTCATAAGTGTAAAATCTTCACTAGGAAGTCAAATTTTTCTTTACAGTATCTTAAATATGGCGACCTGTATCCATTTTCTCACTTAACCAATTCAAGAAGAGATGCAGGATATCATGCCAGGTCAAAAAATGATGAATAATAATATATCTACTAATACAGAAAATCATTTACAAGTTTGGTTAGGTTTTTAACATGTTCAGTTAGCTTCATAAATTTCAAGAGTTTAGCAGTTGGCAACTGTCTTCAGTACCCTTTAGCCTACGATGAGTCATAAACAATGGTACTTATCAATATAATACTCAACTGAAATTTTCAGGTTGTGTTGGTGTTATCTACTATTTAATAGTGTACAATCATTATTACAATTCTGTTTGAAATATACGGCACAGAAGACAAAAATAAAATTGAGTGGCAGGAAATCATTCCACTCGTAATCAAATACACGACATATATGTCATAAATGCAATATATCATGGTAAGTAAATTTATACGATAAATGATTGTATTATTATTAATGAGAGGATCCCCGCTTGCCGTTGTGAAGGCGAGAGAGCACTCAGGCTGAAGGTGGCAGGAATCCCCATTGAACCGATCTAGAGACTAGTCGTTGAAATCCTCCAGCCTCCTAATTCTTTCAAGAAAGGTAGAAAGATGCGAGAAGCTGAGATTGCCCCATATGTACAATTTTCTTTTTCCAGGCTCACATATGATCAAGTGCTCTGTCTTCCATGCTTTCAATCTATATGAATAATGTATCATTGTGAACATTGTTATATGATACAAGAAGGTCAATTTGCCAAATTGAGTTTTTCAGTTATATTTTATTTCATAATTTGGCATAATTACGTTTAATAATTATTAATTATTATAAATTAATAATGTAATACCTATTTATTATTTTGTGTTATATTCACACCATGATTCAATTTCAAGTCTTAAATAATGACATAACCTTTAAATATCAATCCATATATTTGTGGACAACTGGCAGGAAAAAGCCTGCCAGTCAAAAAGTAATGTTTTTTCAATTATCTTTTCAAATTTTAACATTTTGGCATCATCAACAGACTTCTAACAAACACATTCCTGCAAAGAAAAGTTCAAAGTATATGCACATTATTTCACATTTTTAACCCTTTCGCTCCGATTTTTTTCTGAGTTCATTATGAGTAATAATAAAGTTTTCTAATAATATTTATGTATTTGTATATTATTTTAATCTATTGATAAAGTGTTTATATCAAACTTATGATGGGACAATATTTCCCACCAGTAATGTACATCACAGACTATTGGGACAATATATCCCAATAGAATATGAATGTTATTAGTGGGACATATTTAGCCCATTCGGCGCAAAAGGGTTAATGGATTAACTGGCAACTTTCCTACCATAATTGGAAACATAGCATGTCAGTTGACAGTATTAAATGGCAAAACTCAGATATATGTATTATGTAATTGGCTTAAAATTTGGGATTAATTTCTATGTTATAATGTTCCCATGGATAGTGGATACGTATCTAAAAGCTGAACAGCGCACCACAGTATGGCACACCATTGTACATTCTATCAAATAGGTAATTTGAATGAAGATTTATTATATATGGAGTGAATTTGATAATCGTTATACCAAATTTATGAACTGACAATCTGACGGCCAAGTAAGATAGTAATAGTAACCCAATTTTTCTCAAAAATGATCAAATTAACCCTAAATTCTCTCTAAAATTAATATTGTAGCATAGGAGAAAAACTGATATTTCTGACCATTTGCAATTGAAGGGCTTCATATAACTGTCACAAACTCGCCATTAAAAGGGGGAGTTTGGACATGCTTTATTACCTGGACTGATGATACCCAAATCCAATGTTTATACAACCAAGTTTAATTCTTTGATTGATAAGTTTAATTTAGAATAGAAAATAAAAATTTTCATAGAAAACTGTAATAATTGTATGGGATAATGGAGTAACCATTATAAACATTCAGTGACAGTCTGAGGTTCAAGTATATACTTATCAGTTATAAGTTGGATGTATATGGGGCGTGCTGCAACCCAAACCCCCCTGCCAATTTGGCAGATCCCAGACTGTGTTTCATGGTAAATTCTACCAACTTGTCACTGGACTTTTTCCCCCATAGAAAATAATATTCTAGCAAAGTCAGTTGATTTTCTAACCTATTTATTCCTATTTTACCATTAATTTTAATTGGATAAATTGGAAAAATGTTGGTGGATCAGCCAAATTATTGGAAATTGTTGGTGGATTTTTTCAGCTTTTTGAAAAGTTATTAGAAATTTGTGCACCAAATACAGACTGGGTCAGATCATTAAACAAACAAATCTATTGTACAACAAACTACATCAGTCTGCAAAGCGCATCCATGTTGTCGCCAAAGATCTTTCAAGACAATTTTTGAGGGAAAAAATATCTTTGCAAGATCTTGGGAAACAAATTCCTAATTAATTATTTTCATGTCATCATTGGAGACATTTTAGAGAATTCTGGTCATTTTAAAGACAGATTTGAAAATCTTTGAAGACAAATTGTTCTGAGAATAAAATCTTTGAGACAGATTTCATTTGGAGGACAATTCATCTCCAAAGATTTACAAATCTATTTCTTAAATGATCAGAATTCTTCAAAATATCTCCAAATAATTACATGTAGGTAAACATAGGAATTAATTAGGAAATTATCTCAGAGATCTTATAAACAAATACTTTCCCTATAAAAATGTCTCCAAAGATCTTTGGCGACCGCCGACATGGACGCACTTTGCAGACTGGTAATTACATAACAGCAATTTATGTTGAGACCATTTGATAGAACGTACTGTAGTGGGTCCGGGGCCGATCAGCTTTTAGTTTTAAATAATGTCGTTTCCATGTTAATTTTAGCTTGAAATCTTAAATTGAGCCAAATTGGCTGGGTTCAGGATTTCATTTACTGTTATTTTGATTCAAAGAATTGGGTTGCAGTTATGAGTTTGCCAGCCTCTGAAGTCTGAAACCTGGTTTACACTTTACTGTTATTGTTTTGTATTTACAAAATTACACATACCTACCTAATCATAAATATTATTACTATGTTTTTTATTGGAGACATTTTGAAGAATTTAGGTCATTTTGGAGACGGATTTGAGAATCTTTGGAGATAATTAGGAATTGTCCTCAAAATAAAATATTTGGAGACTGAATTGACACATTTTGAAAATGAAAACTAGTACTAGTAGACTGAGGGTCACTTGGGTCGGGAGACATATTATGCTGTTTTATCATTTTATACAGAGTGGGTAAATACTAGATAGATTATTAGATCATAGTCATCATACTCTTATACTATCTCACTCTGCATAATGTGTCTCTTTTCCTGCAGAGATTTAAATTTGAGAGACAGATACTCTCTGCCAGTCTGCAAAAGATGCATGAAGTTTATCCAACGACTAGGCCTTGACATTAGTCTCCTGAGTTATCTGGTGACAATTTTCCAATTAATTCCTATGTTTACATAATTACATATTATTGGGAAGCATTTTGAGATTTTTGGCCATTTTTGAGAGAAATTGGAAAATCTTTGGAGACAAATTGCCCCAAAATTGAATATCTGGAGACTGATTGTGCACCAGGTTCAAGAGAAGGCCCTTTATCACCATATTTATGGTGATAACTATTTGGAAATAATATTCTATTTATTGTTATGGCGATAATCCACAAATCTGTCATCTTACTCATCTAGTTCTAAATAAAATGGAGACTACCTATTTGATCGTAAAATAATAAAAAATGTGATCACCATGGCGATAAAACACTACAAGTTATTTCATTTTTCAATTAATATACAGTGATTTTCATCATCATATGTAATTTTCATTTTATCAGTAACTTAATGTATTTCCTAATGCATATATTTCATTTCAAAATTCTTTTATTTTTGGCAGGGCTGGCTGTACTTATACATACTTAAGTTCATAAAATTGATATAGTAGAAACAATCAAAGTATTTTGTGTATGTGACTTCATAACAGCGACAATTAAAATCACATCGATTATCTTGATTACGTAATGGTAACAAATCACTACTGTCATTAATAACTTAAGATGTACAGGTTGTCTTGTCTTAGTGTTAAACAAGTGATCACGTGATGTGTATGTATGACAACTGACAAGTCATGCGTACATAATAGTTTGGACCCAAATTTACGATCTAATAAATGTATTTTCATTAGACATGACAACCTACTACTGTCAAATCAAAATTTTGAATAAGTTACGTCATCAATGCTACTGTTATATTAACTGTGATTGGTTTAAATTTGATGACACAATGATAGCTGCAAATTACATACCTTGACGTTGACACTTGACAGTATTCCTATATACTTAGTCCTAAACACTTATTGGAAACAAAGTTTAACCTAGTTTAAGCAAATAGTTTAAACTGAATAAATCAGCAGTTAGTCATTATATAGTATATACTGAGAAAACCTAACCAGTAAACTCATGTAGGCCGTAGGGAAGGGATAGAGTAAGATCCGAATTATCAAACATTTTTACTTTTCCGTTTGTTGATCACTTTTAGTTTAATTGATATCTATGTTACCTGCAGATATTATAAATACTACCTAATTAGAATAAAAGCTGAATAATTATTATATAATTTTTTTACACGTGATCGTAAGTGTGGAACAGTCAATAATTCGCGGCTTTAGTGGGTAAGTTACAAATTATAAGACTGGTCCACATTTTCGATCAAGTAAGAAAAAGTATATAGGTAATAAGATAGGTAGGTAATATTAGGATGTAATTCATAATAAAGACCTGTTAGGTTGGTATCTAAAGATAGGTTTACTGTTTTACAATATACTGATAATTTACAAAGTTTATGATTAGTTACTTTAATGGATCGATATCCAGTTTATTGGACATGTTCATTGTTCAATAGTGATAGCTACCTACTGGTATCATTAATACTAATTAAAATATAAGTTAAATCATTTTTTATATTCACCTTCATTATTCAATATTCATACCTAGCATATTTTCTGCTAGGTACACATAAATAGATTTGACTATTATTTTGTGTCACCGTTATATACATTATTCATATACCTATATATTCAACATTGTGCAGGCTGAAGCCTGAGAAAATATTTGATCAATATAGACAACAGTCTGTATTTGGTGCACAAAATCCCACTAACTTTTCCAAAAAGCTGAAAAAATCCAACAATTTCCAATAATTTTGCTGATCCAATCATCCATCAACATTTTCCCAATTAATCCACTGGAAAATAATGGTAACATACCTAGAAATAAATAGTTAAAAATTCACTGACTTAGCTAGAATATTATATTGAAATGGGAAAAAATTCCACCAACTTGTCAGTGGAATTTAACATTAAATACAGACTGGTATAGACAATTGAATATAGGAAGATATATGCTTTAGTTGTCCTTATTAGCCCAAAGTTATTGTTAGATGACAGTTAATACATACTAACAAGACCCGTGGAAATTCCACGGGATGAAAATCAAGAAGAATGTTCTGATATAACTGATTATAAAAAAACTCTTATTTAGACAGAAAACATATGTAATGCAGTAAATGTGTTAAGTAACATGCTTCTGAAAATAATATCCTTTGCATTTAATTATCTTGGTCACATCACATACTCAATTAGCACCAGCTTTATGGGGCGATATTGATCTAATGTCTGTTTAACCCGTTTTGTGACTGACATACCGACTGATACGGCTTATTTTATCATAGTATATAGATTATCCCTTATAAATAATTTATTGGAGACATTAATTTGGTTTACACCAACTTTATGAGGTACTATAACTATTGATAGAATGTCTGTTTAACGTATTTTGTGATAGACCGACTGACGGACATTATCAGTTTATCACTATACAACATTTTTTCTAAATCAAGTTGGATTTTAGCTCCACAGTGAAACACACAATGAAAATAAGGGGTTCAAAATATGAAAGACATTAATAATATGTTTAGTTTGTGGTATCATGCATACGGAATTTGCTTATATCTAATTACTGAAAGCGTAACAGACGTACTCACTAAGGAAGGAACAAGCAGAATTATAATATGATACACATTATACAAGTTTGTATCTTTTATGTACGTTTGTAATATATGACCCACTCTGTATTTGGTGTACCAAAACCCACCGACTTGTCACTAAGCTAAAAAAAATCCACCAACATATTTGGCTGATCCACCAATATCTTCCCCATTTAGCCACTGAAAAAGTGAAAATTAATCGTAATTGGTAACCTATGTTTCAAAGTGTGGCAGGAAAGTCGCCAGTTTAGTGAGAGTAAATGGATCCAGGTGGCCACATTTAAGATACTTTAATGAAGAAGTTTGACTTCCTAGAGAATATTTTACACTTGAAAATATCCTCATGCTTCATGTCCGATGCATGTGTAGGGTCGAGCATGTAAATTAGGGGTCGAGCATGGCTGACTAACGAACTGTGGCCTCTAACAACAGAAACATCACAGCTTCAAAACACTCGTTAAAAACTTAAATTAATATATTATATGCTGCACTGCACTCCTTTTGGTAGGTATGCAACATTTTAATGTAATTTCGGTTCAGATTGTTTTTAGAGACTCTCTTGAGAGGGCCGCAATTAAAAATTAAAAGGCCGCGATATACCTGCGTGATCCTATCTCTTGAGACTATTATATTTGTGATTTACTAGTTATATACATATTTTTCACTTTATTGAACTTTGTTACCTTTCATACCCAAGTAAAATAGTATGACTCATAAAACTCTCCATTTGTCTCTCCAAAAGAAACCAAATTTCTCTCCAAAATGATAAAATTATCATAAATTCTCTCCAAAATAACATTGTAGCATAGGAGAAAATTAGATATTTCTCCACATTTGCAATTGAAGGTGTCAAAATAACTGTCACAAACTCGCCATTTACTTGCTTTATTACCTGCCTAGTTGTTTAAGAGTATGTACCAAGTCGCCAATTAATTGTCGACTTAAAATTTGTGAAAATAAGTATCTTTCCCATATATAGAAGACTAATGAGCACTTTAATTAGATTTAAAATTAAAATTGGTGACTCAATAATCTTTGTTGAAATGTAAACAAAGCCGCCATTTTGTTTTGATATGGCGCGATGTATTATGTATATCAGTTTTCTGTTTTAGATTGCAATCTTTTGTTATGAATAATGTTGTCACTACTTGTCATTTTAATTCGATGCCTCTGACTAATTATCGGGAAAAAAAAAGAATAACTATGAAAGAAAGTATGCCTCTCTGTGATTGGCTGGTATCAGTTGTATGCCTCTCTCTGATTGGCTGATACGCTCTCAATTATATATTAAGGTAGGTTTACTTTTGGTAATTAGGTAGGTATAATAATATAGGTATTGACGACTGTCAACTTTCAAAATTGGAATTAAATTTTGATGACTGGTGACTGCATTACTAATTTTTGTTGACTTATTTTTGAATAAAAAAGATATATTGGCAACTCAATGGCAGACTGTATTTGGTGCACAAAATCCCACCGACTTTTTCAAAAAGCTGAAAAAAAAATCCACCATAAATTTCCAGTAATTAGGCTGATCCACCAACATTTCCCCAATTTATCCACCGAAAATTAATGGTAACATAGGAATAAATAGCTAAAAATCCACCAACTTTGCCAGAATACTATTTTCAAAGGGAAAAAATTCCACCGACATGTCAAATGTCGGTGAAATTTACCACAAAATACAGACAGGACTCAATGAACATTCTTTGAGACTAGGATTACCTGGATTCATACTTTGAAACATGGATGGTAACAAGGGATAATTAGCTATAAATCCACCGACTTTGATACAATATTATTAATGAGAGAGAGAGAAGTTCCACCGACATGTCGGTGGGCTCAGCTGCTCAAATTTGTCACAGAGGCCAGAGAGTCTAGCAGATTCGGAATCTCATGCAGGCACAACTAAATTAATGGTTAACTAAGTAACTTACAGTCTTACATACCTGTTTGTATTTGGTGCACTGAACTCCTCTGACTTTTTCAAAAATCTGAGAAACAGCTGCCAACATTTTTCATCAATTTGTCTAGTCCTCCAACATTTTTCCAGTTTCTCCTCCAAAAATTAATAGTAATATAGGAATTATTGGATTAATAGTAAATATGATCCGACATTGCAAGAATTTTTTTATTAGAGAAATTTAAGATCTCCTGAGATATCATTGGAATTTACCACCAAATACAATCTGGGTAATATCCAGTCTGCAGAATATGGAGCATTTTTCCAAGACTCTCCGCGGGAGTTGTTGATTGAATTTTAGAAATTGGAGATCTCTGCGGTAGTTCTTGAATTAATTCCTATGTTACCATTAATTTAGCTGCGGGAGATTTTGAATTAATTCCTATATTACCATTAATTTAGCTGCGGGAGATTCTGAATCTGCTACTGAGAGTCAGAGAGTAACTCCCTCTCAAATAAAAATCTCTGCGGGAGAAGAGACACATTCTGCAGACTGGGGTAATATAGGAATTAATAGCTAAATATCCTCAGAGATTGCAGGAATTTTTTATTAGAGAAATTGAATATCTCCTGACATATCATTGGAATTTACCACCAAATACAATCTGGCTTACATACTACATACATAGGAAATAGGGAATCATTTCAAAATCTGCTGCAGGCTGCAGCTAAATTGAAGGTTACATAGGAATTAATTTTATATTTCAAGATCTTGATCTTCCAGACTTCTGCGTCTGGATATTACTACAAGACTTTCAGTGTGTATTTCGTGGTAAATTCCGACATGTCGGTGGAATTTCTCTCCATTGAAAATACTATTCTGGCAAAGTTGGTGGATTTTTAGCTATTCCCTCCTAAGTTAACAATAATTTTCAGTGGAAAAATGCCAGTCTTAAAACTTAAAGTACATCAGGATTTGTGAATTAATCCCAGTCTGGAAAGAAGATGCACTTCGATAAATAAATTTAACGAAGTTTTTATGGAGAAAAATATTCTATTCAAGATATTAACGACGGAAATTTGTTATAAAGTTTTATATTAAATATATTTACGACAGAAATTTATCAAAAAAATTAATTAATTAACAACTATTAGGACTCACTATATAAACTAAATGGTAACCACAATGTGACAATATTTTGTTTACATAAGGTCTAGATACATCATTACCGTAAAGATTGCACTGAACTTCTTAACCAATAGAGTGGAGAGTTTTTAATGACGTCACATCATTTGATGGTGTGAAGCACCAATGACAGCTCTTAGATATCAAACTACGTCTAGAATGTAATGTTTTCATAACATTGATCATGATTAGATCTCTATTTTTGGTATAGGTAGGTAGGCTAGGTACCTATCTAAATTAATAATCTAGGTAATTATTAAAATAAACGGTAAACCAGATAGTGTATCATATAAAGAGATTATCTTAACTAATTTACATATTAATTAGTTATTGTAATTGATATTCATGATACCTCAAGGCAGCCTAGGTATATATATACCTATATCATCGTAGTCTGTAGGTATCATGAAGTTATGAACGAAAGTAACTAGGTAGGCATATTAGGGTAAGTTACAAATTATCAGTCAGTTCCACATCATCGGTCACATAAGATGATAAGATACAATGATATCTATTGATATCTACCTATTAATATCTATTTGATTTTTATTGGTATGCATGATATTAGGATGGCCATCTCCAAAGGACTCAATAACCTAATAATGCGTACGTAAATTCCTCCCCATGCTAACACATAACCCCCATACACATACCCCAATTGCCCAGTGGCCAGTTCATTACTTGTCTCAGTTGTCTGGTAAATAATTACCTATTATATCATTACCTACATGTTTAATACCGCAATAAGTAACACTACCTATTTTAAAAATTATTATTTTACCTATCGTGTGTTCTCATACCTACATTTACATATGACCGAAGATGTGAAATTGACCGCTAATTCGTAACTTACCAAGTTCCACTATGTATAGGATTTCTATTCTAGGGCCGAAAATGTGTTATCGTATGATAACTTAGAACTTGCCTCAGATATAAGAAAAAGTTGAGGAATTTAACTAACACTTTAAAGGGTTATTTTAATATAGGCTTACCGCTTAATATAATTAAATAACCTGTAAAAGTTGTTAGTAAATTATACAATATTTGTGTGGTCGGAAATATGGAAACGTCTGGTAACTTGAAACTTACCCTAGGTAGGGTAGACTGGTACCCAATACTCTAGTTTATTAACTTATGCACGTGATGGTACGTGAACTTCTGATTTAACTATTTTAATCATACGTTTTATAACTTTATAATTTCCTACTTACCTAATAATGATTATGTAATTTCTATTTAGATAGTTATCCATGATACTTGCACTCTTATATCGATAGGTATCCATGATACCTCCAGGTATCATGGATAGTACCAATCGAAATAACGAGTTAAAATAGGTAGGTATATAGGTTTATATTTCTATGATCGAAAATGTGGAAGCGTACAATAATTCAAACTACCTACTTCCAGTGATTTACGCTATTCCCAAGGTTTAATTACACTGTACATTGATAAAGTTTATTAATGTACAGCGTATTTAAATCTATGGAAGGGAATAGCGTAAATTACTGGAAGTAGGTACTTTGAATTATTGTATGGTTCCACATTTTCGATCACAGAAATATAAACCTATATACCTACCTACCTATATTTCAATTGGTATCCATGATATTATACCTGAAGGTATAAGAGTGCAAGTATCATGGATAGCAATTGAAATTGAAATTACATAATAATTATTAGGTAAGTAGGAAATTATAAAATTTAAAACGTATGATTACAATATTTAAATCAGAAGTTCACGTACCATCACGCACATAAGTTGATATTTAAGATTTTCGGTTCTAGACATGTACCGGACAACACTGTCTGGACTTGTACATGTTTTTAAGTATTTACAATTAGTCTAATATTTAAGAAATAATACGATCAAAAAATTTAGATTTGAATTTGATAATTTATAAAGCACTAGTTTAAACATTACTGTTAGTTTAATTAGGTATTTTGAGTAAATATATTAAACTGAAAGAATCAAGAATGTACATAGCTATTAGCCTATAGGCCAGAGTGGAAAAATAACTCATTTCAGATTGACAAGTAACTCTGTTAGGAATTTAGAATGAACAAAAATTACTCATTTTAACCCTAAAAAATGCAGGAATCAGTAAATTATTTTATAAATTTCAACTCCGCAGTGGAAACTGATGTAAAATAAGTCATTTATGCTTCACAATTGGGCTTGTTGTGATGATAAGCATCACTAATGGGAATGCATTAAATTAGGAGTAACTCTGTTAGAATTTATGTTTTCCAGTGTGGCATAGGTACTAGTAACTAGCCTCAGGCCAGTCTGTATTTGGTGCAAAAAATCCCACTGACTTTTTCAAAAAGCTGATAAAATCCACCATAAATTTCCAGTAATTTGGCAGATCCACCAACATTTTCTCTATTTATCCACCGAAAATTAATGGTAACATAGGAATAAATAGCTAAAAATCCACCGACTTTGCCAGAATATTATCTTCAAAGGGAAAAAATTCCACCGACATGTCGGTGGAATTTACCACGAAATACAGACTGGGACTAGGGTAACTTATGAATCATCAATTAGTTTCACATCTTCGGTCTTATACATTCCTAAGAAAGAAGCTAGCCATATCATAATTATTATTATTTTAATTGGTATCATGAATGAATGCCATTGATAATTAAAATAATAATAATTAGGTGCTATTCAGGGTTTCTGTGAGAGGGGATGGGATAGGAGAGCCCCCCCCCCCCCTCCCTAAACCCCCTTCTTTCTATTTTATGATAAATATACCTTTATACTTTAATTACCTACACTTTTTTTCCCATATCTGCTTTAGTCACTCCTAATTGATAGCTAGTGAATGAAAATTTTGCTTTGACCATTACATAATTATATAACTACCCGTATTAGGTATACGTTTGTAATGTGTGAGTTGTGACGTCACTGTCGTCAGGTTATGCCTCTCTCTGATTAGTTGCCAAGTAATAAAGCATGTCCAAACTCGCCGTTTTAATGGCGAGTTTGTGACAGTTATTCTGAGCCCTTCAATTGCAAATGGCGAGTTTTATCTATTTTAATCCTATGCTACAATGTTATTTTGTTGAGGATTAATGATAATTTCAATCATTTTGGAGAGAATTTGTTGAATTATGGAGAGAGCTGGAGAGACAAATGGCGAGTTTATGAGACATACTATTTTACTTGGATTAGTTGATATTTGGCCAATAGCGTTAAACATCTTCCTATTCATTGGTCTGTACTCTGTGGTATAATAGTAGTATAGTACGAGATATTATAGTAAGTCTGATTTAATTTTACGACCAAGATTATTGGTTAATATTTAACGACGGTTTAAAATTAAACAAAAAAATTAACGACGTTCTGCACTACTTTCCAGACTGGAATTAATCCTGCGCCCAAGTCATATTTAATTCCTATGTTTCTATGTTATTTGCTGTGCCTAAATCCCAATTTCTGTAAAAAATCCTGGGTCTGAGGAGACCTTCTTTTCAGACTGGGTAAAATGTTGGTGGATCAGCCAAATTAGTAAATTACCTACTGGAAATTTTAAATTTATGGTGGATTTTTTAAGCTTTTTCAAAAAGTCAGTGGAATTTTCAATTTTGTGCACCAAATACAGACTGGCTACTAGCGTCATACTACCATACATCATTACATGATACTCATACGGTCATACCTACCTACTGCCAGAGTGCCAGTCTGCAGAACATGGGATGATGGGATTGGGACATTTTTAACATTTTCTGTGCGAACAATCCTTAATTTCAACCTAAATTTACATGTATTTTACCGAGAACAGAGGCCATAATAGAGTATTTCTTGGAGAACACTCAGAACAGTTCACCAGTTCCTGCAATCTGGCTACCTTCCTACCTAGTGGCTACTGGCTAGTAGCTATTACCTACCTTATAGAAATGGTGACATAGATTAGGTATAAATCTATTTTATCTACTACTACATACTAGTACTTAGATCAGAATCATTAAACTCAGTAGGTCACAGACCTGAGACTCACAGTGTCACTCGTTACCATCTTTCAATATTTACAAGTCATACCTAAAAAATATATGACAACTAACTCGTAAGATGAGAATTTGAAACTACCTATATATTATATAACTAGGTAGGTACCTACTCGCAACCTCAACCATTCTCGAATCAGACCCTCTGTAACCCAGAAATTGTACTTGGAAGTTTGGAACCTCCTCACTCGCGCCACAGTTCCTCTATGCTCGCGCCATGGCTCGCGCCGAACGTTAAATCATAATAAATGAAAAGTAATTACAGTGGAATTGCTTCTCTTGAATGAAACTGTGAAGTTTTTCACTTCATATTTCAAAGTCGACCGAGCTTCATATACTAAACTTCTAAAGTATAAAAATGTCTGAACTTCAGATTGAATACCTCAAGTCTTTGTGAGCTAATTTTTTAAATACTTTATTCATCAAGTTGACAAATGCTTAAATACACCTATTTTCCACGAAAGGACCAACAGTAATATCCCATTTCCCCTCTGTCCCGACATGAACATCTATACCTACTGTAAAGCCATCTGAAAAATTGAAACTTCCTACTCATAATCTAGGAATCATTTTAACTAAGCATCTGTGCTAAATAGAAACTTCTACAAGTTCTAAATAAAGTATAATATTCTTATTCAACAGATTATCTCTAGCTTATGAGATCAAGTTGATTATTGAATTATATAAAAATTTTGTTTTCAAAGAATGTGGAAGAATAAGAGAAGATTATTAGACGAATAATTTATTGTCCCAAGTGATGAGGTAGCAAAGGTTTGCTTCATAACAAATAATAGGCAAAAAAATGAGCTACTACCACGAAAAATGGATCTCTAATAGCTACACAATAAAATTAAAGTAGGCAATAATAGCTATAAGAATTAATAATAATATATACAAATACCATACATTTTGATTCCCAAAATCTATTCCTGTTATTCGACATTCATGATGAAGGGAGTATTCCATTTAATGAGTACCCACCTAACATCACACGCTGTGTTGATTTAATAAGCAAATCTATCGACTAAGAACCTTAGTTTGTCCAGAATATAAAATGAGAAGATACATGAAGTTAGGCTAAAATACAAAATATACACGTGGAAAGGTATCAAATTACAAGAAAAATAAAGAATATAAGTAACTAAAATAAGACGCATTTTAAATTAGAATGATAATATGGAATAAATAAATGAAGGAAGGCACAGCTTTGTAGCTTTAAATCAAAATGGGCATAAAGTTGGCAACACCATTGGAAGACTTCATTATTCCTACTTATTTTGAATATTTCATTTGGTAAAATGTTAACTAGATTGACTAATTAAATTGGTCCCACACAACATAATTGAGCAACAATATCACATGAACTCTATATTGTACAGTTAGTTTAGCTGAATATGTTGTGTTTCTAGAGAAGACTAGAGATGAATGTGCATTCCAGCAACAGAATCACTAAGATTATATAATTAAGCACAGCTAGAAAACTCATCATGATTATGAAAATAGCTTAAAAGGGAGATGAGAATCTTATAATAATATTCTTAATTAAAACAAGGAGAATGTGGGCATCATGAAAATTGGAATCAATCAATGAAGTTTTAAAAACTAAACTTCTATAATTATGAATCACAAAAATGATATGGCGATAGTTTTAATATCGAAATTCTTGAGGCCATGGACTTATGAATTATGACAACATAAGAATCTAATTGAAAATAAATGTGTGAGCTCTGTACTTTGAGCTTATCTATGTTTTATTAATATTCCGACTTATTCGGTAATTTAAGAGCTACCACTTTGTCAATTTTGCAAAGAACTTTTAGGAGAACTCTGGTAATCTTGTGGAACTTTAAGAGAATTTTCTGGAGAAGATTTCAAGGAATTACTCTCTGTGGATATTTGGGAAGCTTCACTCGATGGAGAATTTTCACCACTTGTGCTTGATATGGAACTCTCCTCATATTTAGTCAGTTTAGGACTTTTATTTATGCATGTACTTTCACCTCCAATGGGTTTGGTATGTTTATCTTCTGTGGCATTATTTGGACTGCCGTTAGATTGGAGAGAAGTTGTTCTCTTAAGCAGATGCTGACCAAA
Organism: Caprella mutica; assembly: GCA_947561585.1. Lineage (NCBI taxonomy): Eukaryota > Metazoa > Arthropoda > Malacostraca > Amphipoda > Caprellidae > Caprella > Caprella mutica. The sequence goes on along the minus strand of CANNZV010000573.1, from coordinate 150,570 downwards.
CTGAAAGGAAAATAGATTATTTATCAATCATATTATTCCTTTAGTATTGAGGGAACTACAAAATTCAAAATAAGGAAACTGCAAATAAAGTTAAATTTAAAACTATAACTACAACGTAATATAATAAAGCACTCACTGGGGAGGAGGAATTGGTCAGGTCTTGTTTGATAAATTTATTCGCTAGTAACTTATTGTTCTTGAGAGGTGAATTACTTGGTTCATGTTTTTCCTCAATTGTGTGAATGCTTCTGCTACGAACTAACAAAGGGGAATCGGGAATGGGAACGGATGTGGAGCGATGCAAAGCTGAGGGAGGTTTGCTGAGAGATTTGCGTCTGTCTGCTTGAAGGAATTTCCTAAACTGTTCATTAGAGTCACATTGAGTAGGTTCCTCTTCAATAACTGGACTACAGACACCACTACTTTGACTAGACAGCACCAGACTCTCACTCTTCATGATATTCAGTAAATTAACATTGGGACTAGTGGGGGGACTATCTTTAGGGGGAGTGGGGGGTGTGGGTGTGGCGGGGGGAGTGATGGGGTTAAAGTGCAGTTTCTTGGGGGGCATCAGTCGCTGCCTGTGAGAAATAACCTGATAGCTTTTGAGTTGTGGTACTAGAGGTGAAGCACCTTCGTCTGTGTCCCACTGGCCATCACTAGTGTGGGAAAAGGTGAGGAGGGGAAATAGACAATAAAACACTAATATGAAAAACAATACGAAAAAAACTAAGGAAATTATCAAAACAAAAGTGGTAATTAATAAAAGTTTAAATTATCTTCTAAAAACTGAGAAAAGGAGTGGCGTTGTATTCCTTCAGTGAATTTTTAAAACAAACCCTTTGTAAATCATTACCTCTTCAGAGGTTCCGCATCACTGTCACTTTCCTTATCACTGCCATGCACTCCCATGAACCTTTGCTTGAGAGTCGCCTGCAGTGCCTTTCTGTATGCATCCCCAGGACTGGCGGGAAGTGGCTTGCGGAGAGGATGGGGATGTCTGAAAATAATAGAACAATGAACCAATGCAGGAAAAGGGAGAAAAATACACACTAGAGATGACTAGCTAATTCACTTACTGGTTGACTTTGCGTAGTTTGGGTTTGCCTCCTTTAATGGCATTGATTACACTGGACCAAGTGTCTGTCTCAACCTTTGGCTTATCACTCTGTGTAGTTTTGCTAAGATTGCCTGCAAAAAATTAAAACATTCATATGGGGGAAAAAATCAAGATGCTATAAAGTTAATAAAACATATCAAATTAATATATAGATTGAATAGACTGAGATATTCCATTTTTTTCATTCATTTCATTTATCGCTAATGGTTCTAGAAACTTCCGTACATCTTATATTTCTCCTTCAAATATTACGGGAATTCAATGAGGATGAGTTTGAGAGCAAAGACGATACTAATAGTTTTCGCTAGAAGTTCCAAAGGTTTTTAAAGTCGGTCCAAATAGTGAAAGGGGCAGAAATTTCTTTTCTCCTTTCAACAAGAAAATATCAAAGAATTTCTGTTTTCCCTAATGTTTCTGAGTTTTTGTACATTATCATCAGTGTTTCTATATTTATCGATTCTTTTTCATTGTTCACTGAATGATAGTTTTGGGTAATAATAAATGTATCAGTTCAGTTGCTTAACCATCATGTAGCTAACTAAAAATGAATAAAATAAATATAATCGATAGCTTCAAGCTACCATAAAATAGTGATGGGTCCATTCATGAATTACTCAGGCATCAAGATTTTAGACTACACTCATCTTCTTATAGATTTAAGCTAAGCTTAGAGAATTCACCTCCAATTTAGACGTCATTTGTAATGTTATCTCTTAATTCTCTTTCGTGGATTAATCTACTCTATCACTAGCTAATAAAAGTCATCTCACCTTGTTTGCTCTCCAGCATCTGTTGGAGGCTCTTGCCTGAACCGTTGTTGTTGAGACCAGGACACAGGAGTTTGGATGGCATGGGGGGAGGTGGGGGAGGGGGCAAGAGAGGCGTGGAGGGAGGGGGTGGTGGTGGAGGAGGTGGGCAGCCTAGATACAAAAATAAACTGTTAGTCAGGAAGATGAGCTGACCAGCAATAGAAAATAATAACTAAAATCATTCGATAAAGCTATACAATGTGCTCTCATACAATATATCATTTATGGTGGCTACCTACAATTGCTCCCTACTACTGTATTACATAAACCAAGGCTTGAAAAATTTATAAGGTTCAATATTTATTTTTCTCTGAACACAACTGTAAAGTCGTCCTACGTTTATGAAAAGTTTCTCATGAAAATTAAATTATTAAAAAGGTAGCTACTATCAAATGAGTAACTTTTCAAATTAAATTGTAAATCGATCAACCTAGCTACACTGAAGAGTAAATGATTTTAAGCCCACCTTTTGACGACATGTATTGATTAAACTCATTCAAAGTAATAGCCATATTCAAAAATAGAAAGAACTTAAAATGAGGCAATAGCTAATGAATGAAGTTGAAAATTCATGTTAACAAAAAAAAGATGTACCTAAAGAGTTTGGAAAAATATTAATAAGTTAAGGTAGCACAAAATAAACATTGTCGAAAGAATGTATTGAATTTAGCTAATTGAGCCTAATTCATTATTTTCGTTAACCATTCCATTTATCAGCTACCAAAGACCTCACCACTAGTTGGAGTGGAAGGTATCTCTGCTGTAACCTTTGCTGTTATCATCTCATTGATTTGTCCCTTGATGAACTCCAGTTGACTCTCCAGGTCTCTGATCTTCACCAGCGCCTCAGGATCTGTGAAGGGAATGTGAGACTCCAGACTACCATTCTCTGTGCTGTTCATGGGCATGTTCGATGACGGTCTGAGCTTGCGATGATTACGCCGCCGTTTGCTGTTCCTGCAACATATTAATACATAAGAGGTCTATAGACAAAATCAATGAAAATCAACAAATTAAAAGAAATTAATTGGGCTCAATTGATGTAAGAATTAAAATGAGACAGCTATTATAATGGATCGTAAATGAAAGCTTTTGCTTATTCTAAAAAAGTAGCAAATATATAACATAAATTTACTTCAACTAGTGAGACTTCATAACAGATGAAACAGTTAGATCAGGATATCAAATTCCACGTTTCATAAGTGGCTAGAGTGTAAATAATACCTCTTTCCTCTAGACCTAGAGGCTAGACTGTAGGTAAGACTGCGTACACTCCTCACTTCCTCTTCAGACAGGTTGCTGCCTGCTCTACTTCTGACAAGTCCATTAGAGCTCTCACTGTACTCATCAGAGTCTGTACTGGAGAAGGTACCAAAGCCTGACTCCTGACTGGCAGGGGTAGAACTCTTCAGGGCTGTGCTTTGCAGCTCCTTCACTCTGAGGTTACAAGAGTTAATTAGCATACACAAAAGGGGTGATAGGAAATGATTCACTTAACCTCATCTCCCTCAAACATCACAGAGAGTATCAGAAAAAGCTAATGAAGTAAATAGAAATTTATATAAAGTTCATTGACTTTGAATTATGATTTCAATACAATGTTGCCTAATCACTTTCGTTCTGCAATCATCAAAAATGTGATTGAATTGGTTTGAATGAATAACTTAACAAAATTGACACGGTAAATAGCGTACATTCAACCAATACCTCGAAAATGTCACTGAACAGTTATACAATGATAGGGGAAATGAACTAAAATAAAAACATTAATCAAGGCATTAGCTACATGCATCAAAGTCTTTGATATAATAAAGTTCTATATTTATCCCTCTCAATCAGTAAAACAGTTTTCAGTTTGAGTGACTAAATATGATGACAATAATGTTAAAGGGTTAAAGAGCAATAATTGAGAATAGTGAAAATTAAAAAAATAACTCAAGGAAAAAGGGAAAATTAGGATACTGTTTCAAATTTAATAAAGATTAGTGCAATGGGCCAGAAATTAGTAAAAGAATGAAATACCATAAAATGAAATGGATAAATTACAGTTCATTGTAAGGTAGAGATGGTCAATAAAAAGACTCATGCAGTTAACTAAGAGTTTCTAAAGTTTAAAGGAAATTTTTGAATATAAAAAAAAATATATTGGCTATATAGTATATTCTCAATCAAGCTAATAAACAAAAAGGAGATTATTTTTTTCAGATCAATTATTTAAGAGCTAGCTACATCACATATAAACATTATCTTTAGTGTTAGAATACCCGAAAGTGAAACCATTGAATGCAGAATTTAAAACTTCTTCACATGCAAGAGATGCAGTGAACAAAGAAACACACCTCTTATGTTTGCGAAAAGATTGCAGACTGGGAGTATAGAGGGACTCTGTGGAAGATGAACTCCTGCTAAGTCCACCCATATTTACAAGTCTGAGCACAAAAACGCAAATTAGCTTTGAAAATAAAGTCAGTTAAATGACTGCTTAGGTGACAAATACTTTGCAATGGTTAATTAGCTGCAGCTAACAATCATTAAATGGTGAGAAAAAAATTAGCTAATTACAAAGAGCATTAATAAAGTAGCTGACAAACACTTCAATATCCAAGTCAATATTGTTGTTTTGGGTGAATAAGAACAAATTGGATCGAAATAAGTTAATAGCCATCATGAAAACTACATTAGTCTACAGGTTCATTTTTTATCTCTATCTATCAATACAGTAAGACATAGAATAAGTTAAAAAGTATTAGATGTTTACATTTTTTGGTCATATTAGAAAAAATAAATTATTTAACTAGATATTTTAATTAGCATTTCTCATATGACCAATTTGAAATAATAGTTTAATGGTAAATTATAATTTTTCTCATATGACCAAAAATGTGAAACTGTCCAATAATTTTAACTGACCCTATTGCAATCACATTAGTTGAATTTCAATTATCACTTTTTCTACAGCTACAGTTGCATTCTAATGACTCTCACCTGATGTAAGGTCTCTCCACAGGAGACAGAGGTAACAGTGACCCTAGTAGTCTCACTATCCCCTTCATGCGACTTCTCCTTCTGATAGCCAAGTCTTGGTACTCCGGAGGAGCATCTATTGATATTGAAAGAGTCTGCCACTGCAGAGGAGGGAGAGAGGGTTAGTTTGAATCCACAAATTTAGAACCTTGTCACAACAATTACCAGATTATAAATAAATAGATAGATAGCAATTTCACTAGTGACACATGCTGTAGCTAGCGTCGACCCGGATCGGTTCCCGCAGTGAATGATCCAGTGTCGGTTCCCGCACTCTATATAACTTCCGAAAGAAACATTATTTTCCAAATCTGTAAACACAGTCTAAAAGAGCTGTTTCTTAGCAATCTTTTGATATATTTACATTTGATATACTCTCGATAAGTAAAATTCTATTCGCGATCAAATAAAACATACATTTTAGGTACCTGAAAAATTTTCAACTGATGTTTTCAACTATCGCGCAAACTTTGACATTACAAGTAAACGAAAGATGATACCTATCTAAAAATTGGTATGCATATAGGGTATGTACTTGGTTAACATGCTTTAAAAGGAATTTTGTCAACTCAAGCCATTTCTAAAACTATAAAGGAAAACGTAAGTGCGAGAATCGACCCGATCGATATATATGGGCTAGGGTCGCTTCCCGCACTTTTTCAGGGTTGGTTCCCACACATCAAAATATCCATATTAGGTATATATTATATGTTTAGAGCGTGAGTAATATATTATGTTTCTTCCAGGTTATCATAACTATTAAATACATTACATAACTTGTTTGATCATGCCGAAAAAAAAAATTAAAAAAAAAAAAAGAGAAATAAATTAGATGAAAGCAAAGTAAGAGATGCGATTGGTAAAGTGGGTGGTGGACTCTATCAAGGAAAGCTGCAAAATAAATTGGAATTCACGAATGGGCTTTCCGTGACCGAATGAAGAGAACTAGGAGCAATAACAGTGATAGCAGTGGCCGGAGATAAGTTACACCCACGTATCATTTTTAAAGGTGAGACCTGACGTAATAGTTACAAATTATGTAGTTAAGTGTTAAAATCACTATAAAATTGCTAATAGCGTATCATGCAGAATTGCTCTATACAATCAAACTTTATTTACAGGTGTCAACCTTATGGCTATTGGCACGCTCCCAATCCTTATCCTGGGACACAACTTGCACGATCGGAAAAGCAGTGAAAGAGAACCACCACTAACCTCCCGAGGAGAAAAGGAAACTCACACCTCAAGCAAGTCCCCAAAAGTAGCCAGGCGATATAGAAGAACCAAACCTATCTGGTAGAGCCCACATCAATTATCACAAAGAGAACACTTTCACTGAATTGAATACCTCATTCTATAAGAAAGAAATATCTATCAATAGGAGTTGAGCAGATTTTGTAAGACTACTTCACACAAAGAGTGCAACATCGAAAAGTTCGACGTAGGATAAATCTTGAAGCTCAAGTTCTGACAATGGATGAATTAAGAATTTTGTGATGAAATAGAGAAAGAAAAGAAAATGAATTGTTAAAATAGGAAAACAGAAAAAGTAGATGAACAGTTGCAGCCAATTTGCTCCAGCACTAGTGCTGAAGAATCAGACGTGGATTTTAGGAAATTCTGTATCTTAAATAAAGCATTTTCATAACTTGTTTCATTTAACCTGGCAACGTTATCAAAAGCAGTCATTATCGTAGTGTAGTGAGGACTAGCTACTCTTCATGGCTGATTCCCACATCGTGGTAGATAATGAATGAGAGTCTGTTCCCGCACTGCGGGGCAGTTCAAAAAGGGTTGGTTCCCGCAGTGCGGGAACCGATCCCAGGCACTGCGGGAAACGACCCCTTAAAGTCAGAATTCTCCCCCGCATATATTTCATCCCATAAAAGAAAAAGTACTAGAGATAGAAACTTAAGAATTACTACGATTATGCATCATACAGAGGTGAATACTCATGCCAATTTTTGTTAAGATACCTAACTTATTTTCCGAGTTAAAGCAAAGTTTGCGCAAATTGCGGGAAGCGATCCTGGTCGACGCTACCAGTGACAGTAATCAGTTAGCTATGTATAACTAGTTACTATTAAATATAAATGGCTAATAATTTAAAATTACTAAAGAAACTACAATAGCTACTTGAAGAATTTTTTCTCACACACCCTCTGCTTCTGAATATTCTACATTATTAATAATGTAGATATCACTAGCAGAAGAGATATATAAAAACAATAAGAAATATTAAATATATATTTAGTACATGAACTTACTTGCTCTATGAATCTGACTTGGATGTGATGGGGAACTATAGACATGAGAAGGAAAGTGCCAGCTTCTCCAATGTCATGGAACAACAGTTCACCAAGACCAAAGGCTCCATTGCCCAGATACTGGAATACTCCGATAGATCGTGCTATTAGGCCTGGTGTGACCACTCTATTGTTGCTGCTTGTGATTTGTTCCTCATTACCGGAATTTTTATTATTTGCATCAAGATTAACTACAGTAGATGTTGCAGTTTTTCCACTGTTATCTAAATCCATTATGATTCATTAAAAGTAAAGTCATTAGAAATAAAAAGTGTCCTAAATTTTTACTGAAACAAAGCAAATAAAGTGCCCATTAGTTTGTAAGTTGCTCTTACAAGAATTAAAACGATGGGAAGATTCCAGAAGAATGTATTGAGAAACAATTTAGAATTTTTTTATACAAGAAATTGATCGAATGAGATCTTGAAAGTTCGTAGCATAGTTACAAATTATTTACATGGTTTTACAAGAAATAATCATTTAACATAATTTGATTTAATAGTTGAAAGATATTAATTCATTAAAGATGGATAATGTTGCTACAAGTTTTTGATCTTAACCTACTAATTATTATTATCAAGCTAGAGTACTTGCCAGTTAAAAAATAATATTAATAGAATAGAATATTACTGTAATGAACAATCCACACCTTTGGTCCATAGTCCTAGATGTAGCTAAAGTTATACCATAATAGTTAATTGAGAAATGACTAGGTACAATATTATTGCACACTCAGGTGATGAAGCAAGTCCTCTTTTCTTGCCATTTTAATGGCAAGTTAACAACTGATATTTTGAGCTCTTCAATTGCTAATGGAGCGAGATATTTAATTTTTTCCTATGCTACAATGTTATTTTGGTGAAAAAGTGAGAATTAATGATAATTTGATTATTTTAAAAAGAAATTCAGCTCTTTTTTTATGTTTCAGAGTATGGCAAGAAAATCACCAGTCCTACTGAAACACCGAGTGGTCGACAAAATAAAATATTAAAGGGTAGCCAGCTGCCAGTCGCCACCAAGCTCCGAAATAATGGTCGCCTCAATGATCTGAGATCGCCACCCTAATTGACGGATAATGGGGTTAAATGTACATTACTACATGATATAATGTACAGGTCATTAAGAGACCCTTTGTAGTGATTTAATTGATATAGCAAGCTATGTATATTTTAACTTTTTAATAAATATCACTATGAGAGTTGCACCACATTCTGTTTGTATAATTGATGTATAATTTTCAATTACAGGACAGGGGGCATTTGTCCTGTAATCGTGCCAAAAAATCAACAGTCAAAAGTCAAAATCCCTGTACAAAAAACATGCAATAAACCCCATGGACAAAAACAACTCGTGTAAAATAAAATTTGAAGTGCAAAAAACCCTTGACTATCAATAATTTAAAAATTAAATGACTATTAGTTCTTGAATTTGTATAAACTGTAAAGTATTGATTTTATTACTATGTAACTAAGTCATTAAATGTACCCCCAATCAGAACACTAACCTAACCATAGTTGAATTTTGTATTAATAATTATTAAATAATCAATACTGAAGTATTTAATTTATGAAAGAAACAATTATTTGTATAATAGAAAAAATGTATGCCAGCGGCAGTTTTCGTGCGCAAATGGAAGAACCATATTAGGAATTTAGATGCAAAGACCATGACCTAACCAAGCTATTGAAAATTATTATTATTTTCGAGGTTTAACACTTTCACTGCAACTCCAAATATGACTATAATGCCGAACCAGCATCTTTGTTTTATTTGCATACATGTAAAGTTGATTTATTTGTTTTTTAAACCTATTTTTCTGATATTTCTAGTCATAAATATGTATTACAATATAGCTCCTCTATAATGAACTAATATATAGTGAATAGTAATAGATCCTATTACACGATAAGGTATCACTATACCATTACTAGATACTGCTGCTTGACCGAAACCGTGGGCCCCACAAAAATTGAGCCCCAAGACAATAATATTATTTGCCCATTTTTTCAGAGTAAATATAGTCTTGAGCATAATTAAAATAAAGTATATTCCTGATATGAAAAAAATATTCTCGTTATGAAAAAAAAAATTTAATAGAACATTTTCTTTTCATGAATAAATACTATTATTCTACTAAACTACTATAATTTTCTGTTCTGATATAGCTAGGTCATGTAAGCAACAACTTTCCTAGTAACAGTACCTCTGATTCTATATAGTGAACTCCTGTGAAGTGACTTAGTTAGGATGTAGGATTAGCCAATGGAAAATAAGAATGTAGCTATTTTACATGAAGAAACAAAGATAAATAAGAAAGTGGATATTTATGAAGGCAATGGCCCACCAAGATATGCTGAAAGTATTGGAACATACAACTCAAATTACAGTTACTATTACTATTACAAAATACATTCTCATAATCTCATTTCATCCCTACAAGCTACGACTGTTCAATTTTTCTTAGTTCAATGTAACAGAAATCTTTAAAATTTAGTAATTCACCCATTTTATTAAATAAATATTACTGCTACAACTTTGGCAGACTATTTCTTCAAAATGTCTCCAATAATAACATGTAAACGTAGGAATTAATAAGAAAATAGTCACCAAGATCTTGTTTTGATGAATTTTCCCTCAAATATAGTCTCCAAAGATCTTTGGCGACATGGACGCACTTTGCAGACTGGCAAAATTAATGTAAATTATAGGGATTAATTCAAATTTGATTGGAGAGAATATCCCAAATATCTCACATATTCTGCAAACTGGCCTTATGCTTCATGCCCAGTTTGTATTTGGTGCACTGAACTCCTCTGACTTTTTCAAAAATCTGAGAAATAGCTGCCAACATTTTTCATCAATTTGTCTAGTCCTCTAATATTTTTTTCAGTTTCCCCTTCCAAAATTAATGGTAATATAGGAATTAATAGCTAAATATCTTCTGACATTGCAGGATATTTTCATTAGAGAAATTGAATATCTCCCGATATATCATTGGAATTTACCACCAAATACAATCTGGCTTTATGCCTGATGCATGTGTATCTCTGGAGACTATATTAGGTCCTTTAGGGCTTTAGGAGAGATTTACTTGTCATTTTTAGGTTTTCCAACTTATTTAACCCCTCAAAAGTCGCCAATGTACTGGCAACTTAGTCCATACAGGACCATACTATGATACCTATTACCTAGTACCTACTTTAAAACATGGATGAAATTGGTCTCCTGTCGGAGTTGATTCTGAACATTCAATGGAGTTACTAGTCAATCAGAAGAGAGTTATTTTTCCACCCTAGTCTCCTGAATTATTTGGCAACAATTTTCTAATTAATTCCTATGTTTACATGTAGTTTATTGGAAAGTTTTAGAAGATTTTGGTTATAATGGAGGGAAATTTGAAAATCTTTTGGAGAGAAATTGCCCCAAAAATAAAATATCTGGAGACTGATTATACACACTTTGCAGCCTGCAGGAACTGGTCAACTGTTCTCCTAGAAATCCTCTATTTTGGCTATTGTTCTCAGTAAAAATGTCAAATTCATGTAAATATAGAAGTTATTTAAGTCTCGTTTGCACAGAAAATGTTAAAAATGTCCCATATTCTACAGACTGGGCAATAGGCCAAGAATATTAGTGGGCCTATTGGCCGGTATGACTAAATCGCGAAATGAAGGTATTTCGCGAAATGAATATGAAATGAAGATAAATCGCGAAATGAAGCTCAGAGAATTAATTTGAATGTATTTAACGAGTGTATATGATAGAATGATTAGTAAATGGAGAAGCTAAATAATTAAATGAATATTATAAATGCCGAAATGAACGAAATGTAGGTTATAAATACCGAAATGAACGAAGTGAAGTGACTAAATACCGAAATGAAGATTACAAACCCCGAAATGAACGAAATGAAGTGACTAAATACCGAAATGAAGATTATAATCCCTGAAATGAAGTGATTAAATACCGAAATGAAGATTATAAACCCCGAAATGAAGTGACTAAATACCGAAATTAAGATTATAATTACCAAAATGAAAATTATATTTTCCAAAATGAAGTGACTAAATACCGAAATGAATGAAATGATATGACTAAATACCGAAATGAAATGACTAATTATACCGAAATGAAGATTATAATTACCGAAATGAAGTGACTAAATACCGAAATGAATGAAATTATATGACTAAATACCAAAATGAAGATTATAAACCACGAAATGAAGCGACTAACTACCGAAATGAAGATTATAAACCCTGAAATGAAGTGACTAAATACCAAATGAAGATTATAAACTCCTAAATGAACGAAATGAAGTGACTAAATACCGAAATGAACCAAATAGAGTGATTTAAAACTTACGTTATTTTCAGCAGACACCATGGTTGATTTCTATTCAGAAATCTGTAAATACTGTTAAACTGAATTACTTTACAGTCTCACTAAATTCTTGATTCAGTCACTTCATGAAATACTTCCTTTTAATTATTTATTCCTTAAAGTCATCTGAAGTTGGTGATTTTTATATACAGTTTTCATTCGATTGAATCAATCACGATTATAATTATTCATAGCAGAATATGCATGTTAGTTGAAATGTATTCATTTGATGATTTTTAAGAAGGTACATATTTTCAGAAATTAAAGATAATTATTCATTTTTCTCAGTGCATTTATAATGATTTTAGTTTTTTATCAGAATACAATAACGCAGTATATTCTTATATGATTTTTCAAGATGTATTCTAAGATCAAGTTTCATATAAGATTATATTTATTAATAGGTACATTTCCAATTCTATCTTAATTAGTTAAATTAGATAATTAGACAAACAAATTAAATCACATTTAGACAAACAAATTGAATCATAATTAGACATTTAGTCACTTCATTTCAGGGTTTATAATCTTCTTTCGGTATTTAGTCACTTCAATTCGTTCATTTCAGGTTTTATAATCTTCATTTCGGTATTTAGTCATATCATTTCAGACATTTCGGTATTTAGTCACTTCATTTCGGGGTTTGTAATCTTCATTTTGGTATTAAGTCACTTCATTTCGTTCATTTCAGGGTTTATAATCTTCAATTCGGTATTTAGTCACTTCATTTCGGCCACCGACATGTCTGTGGAATTTTTCTCCATTGAAAATAATATTCTGGCAAAGTCAGTGGATTTTTAGTTATTTATTTCTATGTTACCATTAATTTTTGGTGGAAAAATGGGTAAAATGATGGTGGATCAGTCAAATTTCTGGAAATTTAAGGTGGATTTTTTCAGCAAATTCAAAGTCAGTGGAATTTTGTGCACCAAATACAGACTGGCATTTCAGGGTTTATAATCTTAAATACTCCATATATTTATCCTTTTATCATTTACACTCTTCAAATTAATTCTGTAAGCCTCATTTCGCAATTCACCTTCATTTCATGTTCATGAAACACCGAAACGGACCGGAACAGACCAAAACGGAGTCAAATATGTATGTTAAAGAACTGTTTGCATCATTTTAAATGCTCAATGAGGTTATATATAGCCAAAGAACACCGGAACCAACCAAAATGAACCAAAACGTACTAGAACGGACAGAGATGGACCGAAACGGAGTCAAATATGGATGCTAGAATACTGTTTGTATCATTTTGAATGCTCATGGAGGTTATTATAGAATGAATAGTTGCATTAACATATAAAGAGCTTAATAAAGAAAAACGTACTTATTACATAAGCACAAACGTACTTATAACATAAGTACAAACGTACTTATAACATAAGCACAAACGTACTTATAACATAAACACAAACGTACTTATTACATAAGTACAAACTTACTTATTACATAAGTACAAACTTACTTATTACATAAGTACAAACGTACTTATTACATAAGTACAAATTTACTTATTACATAAGCACAAACGTACTTATAACATAAGTACAAACTTACTTATTACATAAGTACAAACGTACTTATTACATAAGTACAAACATACTTATTACATAAGTACAAACATACTTATTACATGAGTAAAAACGTACTTATTACATGAGTAGAAACGTACTTATTACATAAGTACAAACTTACTTATTACACAAGTACAAACGTACTTATTACATAAGTACCCAGTCTGCAGAATATGGGACATTTTTGACATTTTCTGTGCGAACAATCCTTAATTTCCTCCTATATTTACATGTATTTTACTGAGAATAGAAGCCAAAATAGAGGATTTTTTGGAGAACAGTTTACAAATTCCTGCAGTCTGGATAAGTACAAACGTACTTATAACAACAACATGCTGATAGTCTTTCCCATTGCATGATACGTGCACTGGTTGTGACTGTCTATTTTTATCTGTCTATTCCTATCCGTTAATTATTATCTATCTATTCCTATCCAGTATCCATTAATTATTATCTGTCTATTGCTATCCGTTAATTCTTATCTGTCTATTCTTATGCAAGTTTGTACTTAACGTCAGTAATGGTAACTCCGCCTCATTGTAACATCGCCAATTTCAATTTGAAATTAGATTTATAAATCATTTATGTATTGTACAACATCCAGAGGCATTAAAATATTTCAATTAGCAATTCAACTAAAGATTAATAATCATTTCTACACGTAAAACAATTGAATAAAAACATTTCAAGCAGATTTGCTAATCGAACTGTCAGCTACTTATCAAGAACACCTCGCGCGGACAACAAACCTATCCAAACTGACTCACGCGATGCGTAATTGTTTTTTATTTAGTCTATTTGGCGGAGAACTGTTAGTTGTTATTGGTGATTGAATACATAAGGTAAGAGTTTGTTTTTGTCTCATCACTGTAAGATATCTTTTCTTTAATTATTAAACCGCCAACCGGAATGGCGGAGTATGGTTAGCGATAGAGAAAATATGGCGGAGTATGGTTGTATATTATTGAGATGGTAATTTTTCATTTAAATAGTTCTTTTTTGCCGATTAAATAAATATCGCATATAATTCTGTATTAGAAAGGATTTAATATTATAAATATTAACGAGTTCTCTATATTAACAAAACATTTTATTCAAGTTATGCTATATAATATGAAATGTTATCCATTAAATATCGAAATGTTCTAAATAACATCGATCTAATAAATCACAGTTTAATTATTTATCGAATAGAGTATTTATTCTCATTACACAATGATTTATTCTTGATTTTCTTATTGCCTTGCTCTATAAAATGTTTAACAATATCAAAATTATAATTGATCATTCATGAAACTTTATCTGTATAGATGCACAATGAGTCATCGAAAAGGTGAAAAGAAGAGGCTCTGGAGTCAAGATGACATGGAATTGGCTCTTCAAGATGTACGTTCGAAAGAATTGAACCCGACAGAGGCTTCAAAGAAATACAAAATACCTCGTAAAACAATAACTGATAGATTGGAAAAGAAAGTTAAAGATGATTGCAAAGGAGGTGGAAGTGGAACTATTTTGTCCAAAGAACATGAAGAAGCGCTCTGCTCTTACATTGAGTACATGGCATTCCGGGCCTTTCCTCTCACTGTGAGTCAAATTATGACTTATGCATGGTGCATAGATAGAAAAGAAGATAAACTTCGGAAACCAGATAGTCTCGATCGTGGACGTGCTCTATTTTCAACTGTGGATAATTTGAGGAACTATTTCCAAATTCTTAATACCATTCTTACAGAGGGAAATTTCTCCAATCGTCCGCAAGATGTATTTAATTGCGATGAAACTATTGTGGATCTGAATAAGAGTTCACAAAAAGTTGTTGTTCCTCGGAGGTTCAGAACATCACATTCACGGCAAGTGGCTTCTTCAGAACATGTAACGATCCATTGTTGTATTTCTGCAGCTGGACATGCAATTCCTCCCTTTGTTATTTACAAGGCAGCATTTCCAGGAGGAAATTACACTAGTGGGGGACCCGACGGAGCTTTGTACGGCAAGCAGCAAACTGGTTTTATGGATAGCGAGTTATTTGTTAAATGGTTCACAAAATTATTCATTCCTCATGCTCGACCCACACCAGAGCGCAGTGTTCTTCTTCTGGTCAATGGTCATTCCTCACATTGTTCCCCAGAGGTTATCAAAGCAGCTAGAGATAACAATGTTATCCTGTTAGCATTAGCTCCTCATACCACTCACCTCTGCCAACCTTTGGATGTAGCTGTTTACAAGTCATTCAAAGTGCAGCTATCAAAACTTGTAAAGCTCGGTCAAGCACTGAGAGGAGATTCGTGGGTTACAAAAAGCAACATCGCAAGAATGCTGAAGCAACCGTTTGAAGCTTCTATGACGATGTCAAACATCAAAGCTGGGTTTAGAAAGTGTGGGATCCACCCTTTTAATCCAAATGCTATCGACAAAACTCAGCTTTGTCGTAACAAACTTATCCCTAATGAAAATGTGGACCTTTCTATTCCTCCAGAAACACAAGAAGAAACAATAGTGGACTCAGGAAATAGGAGTGATGATGTCCCTGCCAATGATCAGCTAAATGATTCTGTAAGTGGAATTATCATTTTGAACGAAAATGATGAGATAATTCCAGTACTACATTCCTCACCTCCTCCAGTGTCTACTGGAACTATCAATCCAACTGAAGATCTAATGTTAGGAGCAGCATTGCCTTACAATTTGAGTGATCAGGTGTTGGACTTTAATTTAGATATGAGCTAACCGTTGCCCGATCTGAGATTGAATTTGTCAGAGACTCCGAGTTTGTTTAGTGCTGTTAATTCTGAAGCACAAATCATCCCAACCCTGCATTCTCCTATTCGAATTAAGATTAGTACAAAAAATTCGATCGTTCCTCCATCTGATGCATCAATTGTGTTAATAGAAACGCATAAGGATGTTGGAACACAAGTGACACCAGAAAAAGATGCACCAATTATGAGGAATACAGTTGCCTCCAATCCTCTAGTCACCACTGGACTAATTACTCCGGATTTGGCAGAAATTTTTTATCCTCCTGACGAAGCAATTCCTGTTGGCAGGAAAAGACCCCTTAGGACAAAATCAAAAGCGAGAGTTATGACTTCACAGGAGGTGTTTGATGATTTGGTCAATCAACAGGTAGAGATCGATGCCAGAACAGCTAGAAGAGAAGAAAGATTAGTTCAAAGAGGAAGAAACCAGCAGAGACGAGGTAGAGGAGCAGGGCGTGGTAGGATGAGGGTTCAGCCACAACAGGAAAACGATACTGAACGTGAACCAGTGGCAACACACGGCAGAAGAAATGGAACTACCACAAGAAGAAGTACAGGTACAAACAAGGACTCGAAATGACAATCAAAATAGTATTCGAGGGACGCGACAATCGAAAAGGAGGAATGTTTCTCAACCACATTTAAGATCTGAAGAAGACAACAATTGCTTTCTCTGTACTGTTGACTTTAATGATGAATCGAGAGCAAATAAATCTAAATGGGTTGGTTGTGAGACCGAAGATTGCCCTCACAGGGTTTGCCCCAGATGCTTGGTACCAGATTTCGATTATAGTAATAATTACTATTGCGATGATTGTGAGTAACTAAATAATTGAACTCAATTAGCCAAGTAGAAAAGGAGTTACTATTCTCAGAGGACTTACATTTAATCATATATTATTTATTATATTATTTGTTCTAGTCATTGTTTGCCAATAACTAGTTTTCTTTTTTGTTAACTTAGTACTAACTAACGTACATAATTATTATTTTTTGATTTATTCACAATATCTAAAAGGTAGGCAGATTATTGCTCATTATTTAATGATGAAATAACATAGTTTAATTAATCTTTAATCATAAGAGGTAATTGTATTGTATTTCTAAAAGAAAAATTAATTTCTCATTTATAAAAGTTTATAATACATATATTGATCTACCTAACACATGTAATTTTCCAATAAATTATGCAATTTATGAAAGTCATTATAATAATTGGAAAATATAAAAGATATAAAACAATTAGCATACTTCAGTTATTGATCCTTAACTTAGTTAGATATAACAATAAATTATGTAACATTTCATCAAGGAATTCTTACAATTCTTTTTAACGAAAATAATTATCAAAAGAACATCGGAACTTGATAAAATAGTTATTAATAACCTATTAAATGTGTTCATATCAACATTATCAATTATTTATTTATACCATACACATAATAAACGTATATAGCACAAGCAATATTTATCGTATAAAATAATATTGCAGCGGAGTCACGAGAGAGACTTATAAGAACACCGTACACCATCAAATCATCTGATATCACTCCGCCAATAGAAGGCGGAGTGGAAACAAGCCTAAAATAGCTGTGGCGGTTGCTGAGAAGGTAACTAATCTCCGCCTATATTTTGAAAGACGCGCTAAGAAATGGAATAGGGAAATTAGGGTATAAACTGCAATTTAGGTTTGAATATAGGGTATTTATTCAGATATCATTAAAAGATTAAAAAAAAGAGCTCAGTCTCCTGTCGTACGTGGTCGAGGTAGAATCTCAATAAATTTTATAATTATTTCTTGTGGCGGAGTTATCATTACTGACGTTAGGTAATAAGCAAGTTTGTACTTATGTAATATGTACGTTTGTACTTATGTAATATGTACGTTTGTACTTATTTAACAATTAAGTACGTTTTTAGTCATGTAATATCACTAATATCTACGTTTTTCTTTATTAAGCTCTTTATAAATTATATGTTAATGCAACTATTCATTCTTTAATAACCTCCATAAACATTCAAAATGATGCAAACAGTATTCTAACATCCAAATTGGACTCCGTTTCGGTCCGTTCCGGTACGATTTGGTTCATTTTGGTTGGTTCCGTTGTTCAACCAAGTGTTCTTTGGCAATATATAACCTCATTGCCAGTCTGCAGAATATGGAACATTTTTCCAAGACTCTCTGCGGGAGTTTTTGATTAAATTTTAGAAATTGGAGATCTCTGCGGGAATTTTGTAATTAATTCCTATGTTAGGTACCATTAATTTAGCTGCGGGAGATTTTGAATTAATTCCTATGTTACAATTAATTTAGCTGCGGGAGATTCTGAATCTGCGATACGTATCTAAAAGCTGAGCGGCGCACACCAGTACGGCGCACCAGATTACGGCGCACCACTGTACATTCTATCCAGACTGTATTTCATGGTAAATTCCACCGACTTGTCGGTGGAATTTTTTTTCATTGAAAATAATATTCTGACAAAGTCTGTGGATATTTAGCTATTTATTCCTATGTTACCATTAATTTTCGGTGGAAAAATGGGCAAAATGTTAGTGGATCAGCCAAATTACTGGAAATTCATGGTGAATTTTCTCAGCTTTTTCAAAAAGTCAGTGGAATTTTGTGCACCAAATACAGACTGGCATTCTATTAGATAGGTAATTTGAATACAGATTAATGATAAATGGAGTGAATTTGATAGGTACCTAATTGTCGTATCAAATTCATGTCTGACTCCTGACGGTACCTGAATCCAATGTTTATACTACACAGTTTAATTATTCAATTGATATGTTTAATTTGGAATAGAAAATAAAATTCATCATAGAAAACTGTAATTGTAATTTTATGGGGTAACTATTGTAAACTTTCAGTCTGAGGTGTAAATAAAAACTTATCAGTTAGCCGTTAGGTAGATGTATCGGGGGGCGTGCCGCCCCCCGAACCCCCCTGCCAGGTCATTAAACAATCATGAAGTGTGCAGAACAACAAACTAGCGGATACAACACACTACATAACAGTTTTTCTTTTTCACATTGAGGTCATTAATAGTAAGTACAGTGGTGCGCCGTATTGTAGTGCGCCGTTATGTGGTGCACCGCTCAGCTTTTAGATACTTATGGAATCTGGCAATCTGCTACTGCGAGTCAGAGAGTAACTCCCTCTCAAATAAAAGTCTCTGTGGGAGAAGAGACACATTCTGCAGACTGGCCTCATTGGGCATTTAAAATGATGCAAACAGTTCTTTAACATACATATTTGTTATTTGACTCAGTTTTGGTCCGTTTCGGTGTTTCTACGTACCCCGCGATTTAGTCATACCCCCTTGGCTGCCATGTTTCAACATTCTGTTCCCTACTTTCAGAGGCTGGAAAATTGTAAGCCAATTTTTGAGTCAAAATTTCACAATGATTCTGAGCAAAGCCAATTTGGCTCATTTTTTGAAGACTTCCAAGTCAGAATTCGAATGGGAACCAGGGAACATAGGAATTAGGCTAATACAAAATTTAAATTTTGAAGCTACCTAATTAGACATAGGTATATCGGAGTTATGACTTTTTTAAATCTAAGCCAATTAAGACTAATTGGCTTTAACTGACATACTCTGTAACATGGAGAAAGTACCTAGGAGCTAGTCTAGAACCTAAAGGGCCAAAGGCTAAACTGTGACCTCCTACCTATTGGCTATTGTTAGACCCATTTATTTAACTCATACTTAATTTCATAATCTTGACAAAAACCTAGGGAATCAGTAACTATGTTATTCATTAAATCATGAATTTGTACATACAATCACCTAGATATGCCGCGTATTGTAAAATATAATCTCCATTTTTGCACAACAGGTAGAATGAGGTTAAAATTTTCACTTTTGAACTTTTAGATAAGTTCCAGCGAGAAATGAAATAAAAAACCGTCATAGCAGCTTTGTGTTAGGTAGACTACATAACTTATTATGATTATTTGAATTTACGTAGTAAGGTAGCTTGCAAATAAATTTATACAAAGAAGACATAAAAAGAAAGAAATAATATATCATGAATAGCAGTGATTTAATTTTAGTAGGGGTTTAACCGTTTAATGTCTGCTTCGGAACTGGCCATATCGCTGATGTCAAAAGGAAATGAAATACAAGAGACTGGAAGAAACAGGCAAAAAGGAAAGTGGCTCCATGAGCAAAGTCACCTACCATCGAGGGTAACAAACTCTTGGATGCAGAAAAGCTACTCCGTGAAAGCAGAGCAAATGAATATGACGAAATGAAACACAAGCACCGGTGACTGCAGGATGGAAGAGGGAAATGAAGAGGTGGTATTAAATGAAACACACGAGCCTACCTAACACAACAATCTAATTTAATGGCCATACACACGTAAAGTTTTCCAGTTATTCATCCAGACTTTCTTTTTTCTGGTGGAAAGACTTTTAAAAAATCCTGCGTCTGTAAGGTCCTTAATTGAATAAATCCTTCTTACCTTGCCAGACCGAAATGCTCTGGCAATTTAATTGATGAAATATATAGGAAGTATATATGTAATCTACATATTAGCTGAATTAAAAATATACTCCATTTTTATACCAAAACCTTCATATTGCTCTGTGTCCAAACTTTTCGTGACTGATGAGTGATGATACATAATGAAAAAAATAAACAATCAAATCAGTCGACCCACAATTCGCCATCTAGATAGAAGGAGGGTAGAAACTGTTCTGTAACAATTATCGTACTCAAATTGAATTGTCACTCATTGATCATAAGTTATTTTACTAAAGGACATGAAACTTTAATGTATTGAACAAGATACCAACAACCACAAAATTATGAGGAATATAAAATAGAATCGGTAATAAAAATAACTTTAAAGTGAAGAAGTAGTTTAATGCGAATATACAATTCTATGAAGTTATTAAATACGAAATCAACTGTATTTTAGAAATGTTGTAATCAGTATCATGAAAATTTGTCATCCACTACATAGTCAGAGATGGTAGAGGTATAAAATAATATTAATTTGGCAATAGTGAGGCGTCTGTTCCTAATCAGGAATCTATTAGTTAATCTAGTGTGTGCTAAGTGTTGAGCAAGAAATGTCATTTCATCTCTTTATAGGATTTTCAATTGGTTGTTCATAGAGAACTGCTTGTCAGTCCATCTGTCATTTTTAAAATATTCGGTTCGAATGATTAGATAAAAGTCTATGAGGCAACTGGTTTTGGTTCATATTCGTGGACTCCTATGATGATTGGTCTGCTTCCTCATTCCCATGTTAGCCAACGTCTCTTGTAATCTAGCACAGTTCGACAGTTTCGTTAGCTGACGATAAGCGTATTATTTTCCTTGAATTACAATTGGATGGTTTATGATATTTCTATTTAACAATTGTATTACTGTACAATAGTCTCACACAATCACCACGTAGTCATTATTTGTGTTTTGATGCATCCATTGCTGATAATATTCCGGAAAAGAAAAAAACACTTCAATGTTCCTTTATCTAAATTGAGTCTCACAGAAAACATTAGTGGCTAAATAGGAACGAAATAAAATTAAAGCTAAAATAACTCCTAGGAATTTACATAGTCAAAGTAGGCAGTAGAATAATAATTACCATAATTATGTTATCCAATGAGACCTACACCTACTCAAGAGTAAAATTATCACTAAAAAGAATGGATGATACAATTGTTCAATCAATATACTAAACAAATCAAAGTACAGGATTTATTACTTAATAACATCAAAATAGCAAAAATTTAAATTAAAAGACTTAAAATTTAACACTAAAAGCTCATCTGTCAATTAAAACAATTGAAGATACCTTTGTACGAGTATACAGTTATTTAATAAAAGTAAGAAACTAATCAATTTAATTAATAGTAGCTATAGTTATTTCATAGACTACATATTGCCGAGGGTGACCAGTGATAACTAACTGATGAGACTAAGAATTTTAAAAGAGACGGGAAAAAGAGCTGCATTGAAAAAGTAGAAGCAATTCTCAGGAGACGCATTGACATAGATAGGAAACAGACAAAGAAAGAACAGATATGCTGTGAGAGAATTCTCTGAAATTGATATTTGGATGATGGGCCTATTTTCTTAATCTAAACTAAAGAGAGAAATTTAAATAAAGAACACGACCCATGTACATTATTGAATAGCCACCACTGAGCTGTTAGCGGAGTATTAGAGATGCAATGTAAACCTAACCATTTGAATTGACAATACAATGAGTGAAATAATTAACGTGCCGTACTGAAACTATAATGGGAAATATTGACTCCAAAATCAGTACTTAGATACAAACAGGCAGATACCCTTAGAGTTCTTTCCTGATTGATTGACTGAATTTACAGTAAAGTCTGACAAAAGGGTCTGAATGATTATTTGTATCGTAGTAATGGAGTCATTACGAGGCGATGGTGTGAATATAAGTGCATTGGGAGCATTAAATGCTCATTCTCATGCGCAGTGCTTTGTGAGCATTAAATGCTCATGAGAAGTGCATGTGGTTGACATCTTTGAGCTGAATGACATGGAAGTCATCATTGTAAGTCTCTTTGTACTCATAGCGCTGCGTGTCATCATAAGGAAGGTAGTGTCTCTGTCTGTCCTTCAGATTGATGTGTTTCAGTCTCTTCTGAAACTTACTGAAGAGACTCTCCACGATATGAAGGGGCCTGTTAGTTAATCTGAGGTGAGAGAAGAACACATTTGATTATAGTATTACAGTTTATTGTCAAGTAGTTATGAGACAGTTGATCTTCAGAGCTACAATACATCAAATTATAAAAAAAAATGTTAAATAATCTAAATATTTAACCAATATCACAAATATATTACCTAGCCATATATCAAGTCACATACCTGCCAGGTAAATGTTCTATCAAAGTTTTGAAGTTTCTGACTAGGTTGTTTTGTCTCTCTATGATGTCAGGGGACACACCGACACACAGACAGAAGTAAATGAGGTTAACTTCTAACCTAGCCATTAGGTTCAGCAACTCATTCTCTGTTATTTCGTGGTTTATCACATCCCTGAAAGAAATACACAATTAATTGAATTAAAATATCATACTTTAATTGTGTATGATCTTTATATTTCCTTATCATTCAATTGATAAAAGTATTCACTTAAACCAAGTATGGGAACCAGTTTGCTGAACAATAAAGAGACATGATACACTTAGTGGTATGAGAAACAGTATGAATATGAAATTAAAGGAGAAGTGGAGGACATTTTCAATGAATAGCTAAATTATAAAAATAATTATTCTCATGGGTAGAGTTTATCAAAGTGATTGAGTTTACCAATGTTATAGTGTACTAACGCGGGTGAGACGTATCTAGGCAGTATAATTCCCTCATAATATGCCAGTAGGTTAATTAGCTGCACTAAGTGACTAAGGGCCGCTGTAGAGTTTAGCACCACGCACTGGTAGTCAGGGTTATTGGAGTAACACTTGGCATTAACCAGCTCTGGAGAGGGGATATCTGAGGAGAAACATAAACCGTTATCACTCTGTTCTATCATAACAAATATGTATGCACTTTATTCCTATGCGAACATAAAAATTAATTATATGGTTTATTGAGATTAAAATTAAGGGGACAGCCCCAGGTTTGTAAAAACTTGTTATTATTGAAGCTACGGTTGTGCAACTTTGTTCACATATATAAAATAGAATTTAGTTTGGTTTTTGTTTAAGAATTTTTTTTCAATTTTACGAGTTTCGAACGAGTAACACGAGTTTTGAACCAATTTGAAAAAAACATATCACTCCTAAAGTTTTGAAGTTAGGTTACAGCGGTTTTTGCTTTTGATGCTTCTATGAATGCTCTACAACATGTAGCAAAACAAAATTTTGATTTTATAATTTATTTATTGACATTTTTCGAAATTTCGAAAATTTCACTTTAAAGGTCCTCTCCAGGCTCCGGGAAAAAAATGAGTTTATTACATAATATTACAGAACTAAGGTCTACGATCATTATTCCGCAAACCGCATACAATTTGGTTCAGTATGTATTTTATTATTTTCTTTTAAAGTTTTTTAATACTCTGTGAGCAACAATCGAGCGAATCTCCAACCTGACGCTGAGAAAGAAGATTGTACACTCTTTGTTATGATTGTAAATTTAGATTTTTAAACAAACAAAGCGTTTTTGGATCTCTATTAAAATATTAATTGTTTCTAAAAGTATATAAACGTTTCTATAATAAGTTTATCCAAATTTAAACCTTTAAACGAATAATGAATAGATTTAATAAACCAAATACCTAGTTGACAATCAAAACAAATGGTGTACATTCTTCTTCTTTAGACTGAAACTTAGAAAGTCGGAAGTAAAGTAGGTTTTGTAGAGTTTGGATTATAAAAATCTTTAAATGCATATAAAGTTAAAAATATGCTATCAAATTTTATGGGGTTTGCAGTAAAATGATAAGAAACATTAGCCTCGTTGATTAAGGCAATAAAAAAATTTGCTTGGAGGGGACCTTTAAAAAAAAAATTTAACAATGTAGCTATTTTCATATATTGAAGGTCAAAATCAAAAATATATTTGCAAAATATTGTAGAGAATTCATAGGATCATCGAATGCAAAAAACCGCAATGCCGTAACTTCCAAACTTTTTGAAAAATATCAAAAATGAATACGAAAAATACAATATTTGCAATTATTCAGGAGAGCAATAATAATAAAAATAACGAAAAAAATATAAATACAAAAAAAATATTTTGTGTTTGCCACTAAATCCCCCCAGGCCAGGCAAGCCCGGTGTTGTCCACTCGAAGGTGGAGCATCAGGCGCCACCTGACTCACTGTGGTAAAGTTCAACACAAAAATAAGAACAGAAACAAACAACCAAAATCCACTAGTTCATCGATTTTTACTCCCTAACCCCTAAGAAAATTATCAAATGTAAAAAATCTGCAAATACAATATAAAGAAATAGCTATGTTTTTTCCAATTTTAACGAAAATCAAGTAAATCTGCGAAGTACTGGTGAAGTGATCCCAAAGAAGAAGATCACTCATAGGTATATTATCGTATATATCTCTACTTCCTCTCGGCTAATAATATAATAACATGGAATTATCTCTAGATAACTAAAAAATAATTGTTGACTTCAATTCCTATTGGTTATTATGTTTCAATAATGCACTATCACCTTTAGAAATAAGATATCCAGGTCTGGTGTCTAGGGGCAGCAACAGCCCTGCTATTTTCAGTACTGGCATATTAATGGAGGAGCAATCGGAGGGAGAGGAGATGGAGTCACAGCGATCCTCCATCGCCTTCTGCAGCTCCGCCTGAACTTTGTTTGGAGTTTTCCTGTCAAAAAAAGTGTTATGAGTAATGGAGTCAAATACCTGGAGTGTTGTTATGACTGTCCATTGAATTAAGTTATAAGGGGTAGATTTAATTAATAATAACGTAACAGTCACAATATTATTCGTGTGAAATATTGTATATAATTAATTACAGCAGCATAGTTGAAAAATATAGGTGACACTTTCTTAAGATTAACAAATAGCACTATCCAAATAGTGATCATTTTCTGTACTCACATCTTTATATTGTCAATGTGTTCCACAGGGAGGATGTACGCTAGCGTCTCTTTGATGCACCTTCTTTTCACCTTCTTCAGCAGCTTCTCGTCTTCTTTCATCTCGTCACTATATTTAGCGCACTGGGAAAAAACAGATAATTAATCTAAAAAATAAATATTATACAAGTTTCCTATAAAAAAGTAATACAACTTTCGAACTATTAGTTACAAATCGTCCAAATCTAAGAAAATGTTTGTAGCTGATAAAAAATAAAAGTTGCTCATAAAAATAGACTAGTAGCTATAACAAAGAGGGAATTTATCTATTTTGAACTAATTTGAACAAGTCTCTTAAAGATTGATATTTTATTTTCCTGTTCACAGTACAAGGCACTACATGTACAGTAAAAAGCACTACATGTACAGTACAAAGCACTACATGTACAGTACAAAGCACTACATGTACAGTACAAAGAACTACATGTACAGTACAAAGAACTACATGTACAGTACAAAGCACTACATGTACAGTACAAAGCACTACATGTACAGTACAAAGCACTACATGTACAGTACAGGCCACTACATGTACAGTACAGGCCACTACATGTACAGTACAGGCCACTACATGTACAGTACAGGCCACTACATGTACAGTACAAGGCACTACATGTACAGTACAGGCCACTACATGTACAGTACAAAGCACTACATGTACAGTACAGGCCACTATCTGTACAGTACAGGCCACTACATGTACAGTACAGGCCACTACATGTACAGTACAGGCCACTACATGTACAGTACAGGCCACTACATGTACAGTACAGGCCACTACATGTACAGTACAGGCCACTACATGTACAGTACAGGCCACTACATGTACAGTACAGGCACTACATGTACAGTACAGGCCACTACATGTACAGAACAGGCCACTACATGTACAGTACAGGCCATTATCTGTACAGTACAGGCCACTACATGTACAGTACAGGCCACTACGTGTACAGTACAGGCCACTGCATGTACAGTACAAGGCACTACATGCACAGTACAAGGCACTACATGTACAGTACAGGCACTACATGTACAGTACAGGCACTACATGTACAGTACAGGCCACTACATGTACAGTACAGGCCACTACATGTACAGTACAGGCCACTACATGTACAGTACAGGCCACTACATGTACAGTACAGGCCACTACATGTACAGTACAAAGCACTACATGCACAGTACAAGCCACTACATGTACAGTACAAGCCACTACATGTACAGTACAAGCCACTACATGTACAGTACAGGCACTACATGTACAGTACAGGCCACTACATGTACAGTACAGGCCACTACATGTACAGTACAGGCCACTACATGTACAGTACAGGCCACTACATGTACAGTACAGGCCACTACATGTACAGTACAAAGCACTACATGCACAGTACAAGGCACTACATGTACAGTACAGGCCACTACATGTACAGTACAGGCCACTACATGTACAGTACAGGCCACTACATGTACAGTACAGGCCACTACATGTACAGTACAGGCCACTACATGTACAGTACAGGCCACTACATGTACAGTACAGGCCACTACATGTACAGTACAAGCCACTACATGTACAGTACAAGCCACTACATGTACAGTACAGGCCACTACATGTACAGTACAGGCCACTACATGTACAGTACAGGCCACTACATGTACAGTACAAGCCACTACATGTACAGTACAGGCCACTACATGTACAGTACAGGCCACTACATGTACAGTACAGGCCACTACATGTACAGTACAGGCCACTACATGTACAGTACAGGCAACTACATGTACAGTACAGGCCACTACATGTACAGTACAAGCCACTACATGTACAGTACAAGCCACTACATGTACAGTACAGGCCACTACATGTACAGTACAGGCCACTACATGTACAGTACAAGCCACTACATGTACAGTACAGGCCACTACATGTACAGTACAGGCCACTACATGTACAGTACAGGCCACTACATGTACAGTACAGGCCACTACATGTACAGTACAAGCCACTACATGTACAGTACAGGCCACTACATGTACAGTACAGGCCACTACATGTACAGTACAGGCCACTACATGTACAGTACAGGCCACTACATGTACAGTACAGGCCACTACATGTACAGTACAGGCCACTACATGCAGAGTACACTCACCTTCATTTTCGTTGCAGTTGTGCTGCTGGCAAAGTTTCTGAGTCCTCTTTTCAAACTGTCTAATATTTTCTCGTCATTCTTATTGCACCACTCCACCTTCTTGCCCTCTGCCAAAACTGAGACACAAAACATTACATAAGGAAAACATTGCAACTAAAAATAAAAAATGCACACTAAACTTAATTAGAAACGAGTATTTAAAAGTTATGTGAATTTGAAGTTCTGCCTATTTGAGTAGATTCGTTAATTAATTTGATATTTTAATAACACCATGATCAGGAATTATCGTATCGATCACTCTAAATGAAATTTATAAAATCTAAAGTTCAAGAGTAGAAGCAAGTTCAAGAGTAGAAGCAAGTTCAAGAGTAGAAGCAAGTTCAAGAGTAGGAGCAAGTTCAAGAGTAAGAGAAAGTTCAAGAGTAGGAGCAAGTTCAAGAGTAGGAGCAAGTTCAAGAGTAGGAGCAAGTTCAAGAGTAAGAAAAAGTTCAAGAGTAGAAGCAAGTTCAAGAGTAGGAGCAAGTTCAAGAGTAAGAAAAAGTTCAAGAGTAGAAGCAAGTTCAAGAGTAGGAGCAAGTTCAAGAGTAGGAGCAAGTTCAAGAGTAGGAGCAAGTTCAAGAGTAGGAGCAAGTTCAAGAGTAGGAGCAAGTTCAAGAGTAGGAGCAAGTTCAAGAGTAGGAGCAAGTTCAAGAGTAGGAGCAAGTTCAAGAGTAGAAGCAAGTTCAAGAGTAGGAGCAAGTTCAAGAGTAGGAGCAAGTTCAAGAGTAGGAGCAAGTTCAAGAGTAGGAGCAAGTTCAAGAGTAAGAAAAAGTTCAAGAGTAGAAGCAAATTCAAGAGTAGGAGCAAGTTCAAGAGTAGGAGCAAGTTCAAGAGTAGGAGCAAGTTCAAGAGTAGGAGCAAGTTCAAGAGTAGGAGCAAGTTCAAGAGTAGGAGCAAGTTCAAGAGTAGGAGCAAGTTCAAGAGTAGAAGCAAGTTCAAGAGTAGGAGCAAGTTCAAGAGTAAGAAAAAGTTCAAGAGTAGAAGCAAGTTCAAGAGTAGGAGCAAGTTCAAGAGTAGGAGCAAGTTCAAGAGTAGGAGCAAGTTCAAGAGTAGGAGCAAGTTCAAGAGTAAGAAAAAGTTCAAGAGTAGAAGCAAGTTCAAGAGTAGGAGCAAGTTCAAGAGTAGGAGCAAATTCAAGAGTAGAAGCAAGTTCAAGAGTAGAAGCAAGTTCAAGAGTAGGAGCAAGTTCAAGAGTAGAAGCAAGTTCAAGAGTAGAAGCAAGTTCAAGAGTAGGAGCAAGTTCAAGAGTAGGAGCAAGTTCAAGAGTAGAAGCAAGTTCAAGAGTAGAAGCAAGTTCAAGAGTAGAAGCAAGTTCAAGAGTAGGAGCAAGTTCAAGAGTAGGAGCAAGTTCAAGAGTAGGAGCAAGTTCAAGAGTAGAAGCAAGTTCAAGAGTAGGAGCAAGTTCAAGAGTAGAAGCAAGTTCAAGAGTAGAAGCAAGTTCAAGAGTAGGAGCAAGTTCAAGAGTAGGAGCAAGTTCAAGAGTAGGAGCAAGTTCAAGAGTAGAAGCAAGTTCAAGAGTAGGAGCAAGTTCAAGAGTAGAAGCAAGTTCAAGAGTAGAAGCAAGTTCAAGAGTAGGAGCAAGTTCAAGAGTAGGAGCAAGTTCAAGAGTAGAAGCAAGTTCAAGAGTAGGAGCAAATTCAAGAGTAGAAGCAAGTTCAAGAGTAGAAGCAAGTTCAAGAGTAGGAGCAAGTTCAAGAGTAGAAGCAAGTTCAAGAGTAGGAGCAAGTTCAAGAGTAGAAGCAAGTTCAAGAGTAGGAGCAAATTCAAGAGTAGGAGCAAGTTCAAGAGTAGGAGCAAGTTCAAGAGTAGGAGCAAGTTCATAACAGCAAACAAGTGGTTCATTGTACAATACGTTCAGGTATCACAGACAGCAAAGTGTTCATCAGAATGCCATGCACCTCTCAGTGCAGGCTGTACTCACTCTCATCTGTCTGTGACTTTATCTGTGCTATTGCCTCTCTCAGTTTCACTATGTTGCTCTTCTTGATGTTAACCTTCTTCATCTGAGGGGAAACAAATAAATAATATTAGCATGAGTATTTAGAGGGGAAAGATCATCTGAAACTTTTCAACATAATATCATTAATATCATTAACATTATTAGTTGATATGAATAGCTCGGATGAAATAACCGCAAATAAAGAGTTTTTTTTCATTGGTTAACATAATATTGATAGATCATTTGAAAAATGGTGATTTATTTCACTAAATTAACTAATAAATAATATCATATATCACGAATTTACGATCATGATTACAAGCAGGAAAAGTTGGATGAGGAAAATAGAGAGCAAATGTTTGATTTACTGACGGAGTAAATAAATAGAGAGCCATAGTTAATAATTAACGTCTGCTTCGGAACCAAAGGCCATATCGCTGACGTCAAAAGGAAATTAAATACAAGGGACTGGAAGAAACAGTCAGAGAGGAAAGTAGCTCCATGAACAAAGTCACTTACCACCGTCGGTGACAATGCTCATGGATGCAGAAAAGCTACTCCGTGAATACAGTCACTTACCAAGGAATGTGACGAAACGGGACACAAGCACCGGTGGCTGCACTCACGGATGGAAGAGGAAAATGTAGAGGTGATAGTAAATGAAGCCTACGAGCCTACCTAACACAAAATCTAAGACCTCGTAGTTGAAGAGCATAACCCTAGCGCTATCCTCTAAAACTGCAAGTAGCGTTAAAAAAATGATAAACATGGTAAAAATGAAAAAAAAAACAATCCATAATCTAAATTACAACAGTTCGGGGCCCAAGGGACGCCACCCCCCTTCTCTTCCATTCATCACAGACAACTTCAGGATAGAGCCCCTGGGGGCCCATAGTTAATAAATAGAAAGTATACATAGTACAATATTGGAATATCCGCGATTAGACGAGTGACGTCACATATGATGTTTACATTATTTTAAAAGAAGAACTGTGCTATTATTCAGTTAAATGTGCATTTTCATGGAAATTAACTTATATAAAATTGTGTTTTTATGACGTTTCACACTCTATTCACTAATAATTTTCTACTTAATAGCTTTCAAATCCTTCAGTCGAGTAATTAAAGATGACTGAAGGATTTAAGACAATTTTGCATTTATCTGATTAAATAAGAACTTTTAATGGAAATTTCATTCGTCAAAATGTGCTCAAAATACCCTTTTACAATAGACTATCAGGTTTATATGTTAGATAAGAGTCATTTGAGTGTTTAGCCGAACAATAGGTCAAGTCCCAAACTGATAACTTACATTTTTCAACTTTAAGTTTGTCAATAAGCCAAGTTATAAGTACAAAGCTGCCAACCTGGTACCTAGGTATTTGAAAAAATTACATTTAAACTAGGGTAAATTTCGAAATATCGGTCAGTTTCACATCTTCGATCATATAAGAAAACACGATATTATAATTGTAATTATATTTTAATTATTATATCGTTTTTTCCTATATGACCGAAGATGTGAAACTGACCGATAATTCGTAATTTACACTAGGTATTTTTGGAGAGTAAAAAATGTATTCATAATTTTTGGACATAGCCTAGCTAGCTATAAAGATTTAGAATGAAATAATTTTCTTTATTTTTTATACAGATATTATGTATATTTTTCCTAGATAATATTATGTAGATAATTTTCCTATGGAATTTATTGCATTATACCATCCATAACCAGACACAGATGGTACAATCAAAGAAAACATTACATGACACGAAAATATTTCATGCACATTATTGGGTTAATAGTTGATTATAACTCAACTTTTAACATTGATGTATTTTGTACAACGTACTTAAATGTATAAAGGTTATCTAGGTACTGAAAGCTAACTAAACATATTGTATATTGACATATTCTATCTATTTACTTGGCCACACCTATATAATTCTCACTTTTACATTACCATATGTGACGTCATTTCATACATCGTTTCTGAAGACTGGAACAACTTGAATTCGAAACTTGAATTCGAAATTCTCTATCTATTTACTATGTAGTTAAAACAAGTTATAGTAACATAATTTGCTATTGAAAACTCAGTTATAGAAGTTAAACATGGAGATGAATAATGAGAACTCTATTTAAAGACGAAAATTTTCCATTAAAAACAAGAATTAAATCCTTATACTAGAGATATTTTGCGTCTAAAAACGAAAATAACACAGAGACTGATAAATGATAATACATGTATAGGTTAAATTATACCATTAGACATATTGAACAGCAAATATCATGTTTTATATAAAATGCAATGAAAATATTTTTATACTTAGGTAATTAGAAGAAGTTGTTAAGAAAATTTATACAACTCTTTGTAGTTTAATAAACTATAGAAAGTCTTTTCACGAAGGGACTATAATTAATATTCAGTGATTACATCCCGTGACTCCCGTATTAGAGAACTCTCCTTTCACATCGCTGCATTAAATAATCTTTAATTACTTTTGAAATGATAAATGAATTAAAAAAACTAAGACTATAGAATCCTGAAAACATCGCGTTTTCCATAATTGAACAGTATCGATAATACGGATATGGGATAAAAGTCCAGTTGCAAATGAAAATCGGATATTGTTCCACACTGCCAACAAAATGCTTGGACAAGAGAACACCTCGTCTTTGTTAACCACTGCTTACTTCACTCATGGAAAAAGCTTCGTGAAAACCCAGAGAAGATTTGAAATGAAGTACTGTCTTAGGATGTTTCCATCGAAAAAAGTGATCAAGCGATGGATGACGAGCTTCCCCGAATTCGTCAATTTAGACAAGAAGAAATCAAAGGGAAGACATGTAAGTGCCACGCATGAAAATAATGTTGCAGCAGCAACGCAAATTGTCGAAAGAAACCACACTCAGAGAAATTCTGATGTACTCTATGGCTTTGTCTCCAAAGAGAGGCACTTTAGTGCATAAGAATAATTTACTCACCAAATCATTATTTTTTCCAATAACGGACAAGATGTCCTTTCGATTTTTACGGTTGTAGCTCATCACGCCCCCCAAACGCACGATCTGAACTCGCATTTGCATATAACTGTGAAGAAGAGAAAAAGGAAGTTAGTTCATGTCAACAAATTAGCATCATAACAATTGCAGAAAATGCAGAACACCACAACATTGCAACTTTATATTCTCTGAGGTTAGTGCGACATATGTAAAATGAAACAAATACTCAACTCAAGGTTTGCAAATATACAAACAAGAATTAAATTAACGATATATTAATGCCTAATAGTGTTATCAAAAATTTAAAACAAATTAAAATATCTCATTTCAAGATATTGGTGTTAGTGGTGTTTAATCTTTCTCTATAACATCAAATACCTGTAGTTGTAAATGATTTAATGGGGAATTTAAAGTTTGCTCCGGGAATGAATGTCACATCTCTGAAATAAAAGTCACTTATGTCTACCCGGGATGAGATACCACCAAGTTAAATTTGTAACAAGCGCAGAAAATTGACGAAAGCCCATACAAAATTTCATTTTTCAACAATTCAACCTAGTAATTATAGTAAAAATTTAAATAAATATAGGAAGAAGAAGCAATTCTAGTGTCACCTTCAGATAATTCAACTTTCTAATTCGTGAAATATAAAAAAAAAGTTAGAAATTTTTCTCCAATGAAAGTGTTGTGAAGGAATAGTGAAGGAATCTCCAACAACAACAATCAGGGGTATCCTCAGACTGCTTCCTAACGGGTCGCAGTTCATAATAGCGTGGTACATTGCAAATCGAGAAAGTATGTAGAATGACTATGTAATGTATAAGAATAATGAAATTAGCAGCACTATATACTTATAATGACGGTTGAGTTTCTGTGTTACCAACTTACTTAAGGTGATACGTATGATGTCACATGTAACGTTCCATGTCAGCTTATCAATAGCGTTACTTACAGAGATGGGGGAATGAAATTACATTATTCAGATGAAAAATAAATGAACTGAGGTTATTTTATCAAATAAGTATTAGGATAATTGAACATTAAACTTTCATAAATATAACTATGTTGTGCTGACAATACTCAATTTAGTAATTTATTAGCAACATCAATATATTAAAGGAGAATTAGTTTACTGGCATTATTTATAGGTAGATAGAGTTATTTAATGATAACATTTTATTTTATTTGTTATTGAATTTACCAAACAGGTTGAAGAAGCACACAACGAATAATTCAGTAATTTAATATTCAAAGTACCTACCTATATAACGAAATGTGCTGATGTGTTCTAACCAGCGTTCTTTTTTTGGAAAATCTGCAGCACATTTCTTAAGGGCCGTACACACGTAAGGTTTTTTAAGTCTTACCATCAGACTTCCTACTTGTCTGGTGGAAAGACTTAAGCTCCTCCATGATACCTGCACTGTCCTGCAGGTATCACGGATACAAACTAAAATAAATAATAATTATATCGTTTTTTCTCATATTTGCACCTTTCTTACGTGCAAATGGCTAGTGGTCATTAGATATATATAAGATTGATCCCTCTACATACGGTAAGAAATATTTCAGTGCAGACTTAGCAGCAAGGAGCTCTTTGCTGAAAGTTGAATAGTAATTGAACATCATTAAGTTTTTGACTGAAAAACTATAAAGACTTCCTAAATGCTTTCAAAATGCCGGCCACTGCAATGTTCAATGCATGTGTTCCTCGCAATTTGCAAATTTTGCCAACAGAGAAGAAATTTAATATGCTAGATAAATTCTAAGATATTAATAACTAGGTAAGTGCCACTAATTCATCAAACTTGGTTGGTAGTGTTCTCACTATTGAAGTGAGAAAAAGTTTACTATTATTGTAGGCTAGATTGAGAGTTATTTAATGATCACATTTTTCATTTCATTTGTTATTAAAATTTACCAACCAGGTTATAGAAACACACAACGAATAGTTCAATATTAATGCCTACCTATATAAAGATTTACTCTAGGTACCTAGTAAGTGAAATTCCTAATTGCTATATAATGATGAAATATATTATCAATTGGTTGGGACTTGTTAAATCATATTCCACCTGGTAGGTATACTGCGTTGTTGGTATCATAATTTTTTCATACAGGTAAAAATATGAAGAATGTGTATTTATATCAACAAAAAAAACACCATTCAAATTTTATCCATAGTTATAAAATTGACATTTCACCTAAATATTTTATGTTTTTGGCTCTCTAGTAAAATGTGAATTTTCAACCTAAAAATGAATTTGAAGTCAAAAAGTTTTCACGCTACAAGAAAAACAAAGAATGCTTGGAATTCTCGAAGGATTTGTAACAAAGTGATACGAGATATTTCTCAATTTCTACTCTTTGAGTAGCGGTGAACTTTCCGGCGATGAATTGAGGGCGGTGAACTTTCCTGTAATCTATTCTAACATACCATATATGATGAACTCTGTATTTTTAAACATGTGCCAATAATTAAAAACAGGATATTTATTCACTTCCATTCCCAGTGTAATTCTTGACAATAATTATATCAGTTACTAAATCATCGAATTAAAGAAATACCTCATTTGAAGCTAAAAATAATCTAGTTGAAACAATCAGTTCTGAAATCCCTTAAACTCTGAAAGTTTAGTATCTGTTCTCTATCTCTACCAATGGAACATACCAATTGCTTAGTGTACTATTTACATAGGCTGTGAATATGAGGTGACATTAATAGATTGTAGGGAAAGCTCTAGAAAACACTACTATATGTACGTTATTTTTTAAACAATTATGCCATGATTTGAATTATGGCGTACATTTGTGAATTGCATTTTTTCCGTACTTGAATATTTTAATATATTGTGCTCTTTTACAGGCACGTTAGCGACAATAAAAACTTCCCCAATTATCGGACTTTACCTGATCTAGCCGTACGTACGTAGTCAAGCGACTATGTTGTAGCTTTTAAACACTTCTTCGCGGATGGCACAATAAATCAGTAGAGACAAAAGAGAGAATGGAGCATGAAGCCATGAGGTGAATATTTAAAACATTTTATTTATAGCTAAGTGTTACACAAGATAGGCTTAAAATAAATTGATAAATGTATGATATAGAGTTGGCAGTATAGACTACTAGTATATTGTGGTGCCATACGATGCAGACGTACTGTAAATAATTAAAGGCTGAACAACATGCAGGTAGCAGACGTATTACAAAGTCTTACTTAGTGCTGTGAATGAAAATATTATGAAATCCTTGCTATTATTGCTATTTCTTACAATATTTTTGAGAGTTTGACATGAATAAATTAAGGGATCCACATGATTAACGCAATGTAATCCTATTTTCAGCAACCCATAAATTGGAATATATACCACCTATTTACTACATTTTATTACAATGTTATTAAAGATGCCCGGTTGGTTTTTGCACTACACTCCTACTTTCTCAGAAAAAGAAAAGAAATGTTTACTTCTAACTAATTCAAAACAAAAACTGGCTGATAGATATATCATAAATCGCAACCTAATACCTACACACTAAACAGTTACCTAAATACAATACCATTTGCACGTGTCAACCATAAATGAGTGTACGTCCACCCCCTAAATATTTTTTGGCTCTCCTGTAAAATGTGAATAGAATTCAATGAATTTTCACGCTACAAGAAAAACAAAGACAGTTTTGGAATCCTCGAAGGATTTCTAAAAAAGTAATAGAGATATTTTGAACTTTTACAATATTTTTCCATTACAGTTCAAATTCGAAAACTTAGAGTTTCTTTGAAAATTTCAATCATTCATCAAAAATCTTTTATCCAAAGAAATGGAAAATCAGCTTCTATCAGTTTGTTAGAAATGCTACAAGGATTCTGAAACTGTCTCAGCTTTTTCTCTAGCATATTTTTTTCGTAGACTTCTATTCCTTTGAATTTTACAACAAAAGAATTCTCATAAAATAATATCTAAATCGAAAAAGGCACACGAACAAAATGTATCTATATTTAAAAGTTACATACACTGCAAATTTCATAATAATCAGTCCACAAACAAATAGTGTTCCGAAATCCGAGTGTTCTGAAAATACAAGATCAACCAAAACATAGCTATCGCAATTCCAATAGCAACATATTGTACAAATTACTCCAAATTTCATCAGTGTTTCACTTTTTTACATCTGTTTCAAACATGCTGGAAACACAAGAGTTTCAATATTCGGCAAAATAAGATGACCGAGATTTGCAGAAATCTGAAAGTGTCATCCTATATAACACTTATATATAACTATACATAACAGTGACGGTTACTTTTTCATATATAATTAGTTATGAAGCCAAGACTTTAACGAAGGCAGTGTTAATTACGACGCCATGGCAATGGAGGGGACCTTGAAGTAGTGATTCCATGAAAATGGGGTTATGTAGATGGGGTTAGAATGAATTACAGTGGAACTCCTCTATAGTGAACTTTTTCTGTGAATCTCTTTTTAAAGTAGTTCTATTCACGAAAGAGGAGTTCTACCAGTGCAACTCCTCTATAGTGAACTTTTTCTGTGAATCTCTTTTTAAAGTAGTTCTATTCACGAAAGAGGAGTTCTACCAGTGCAACTCCTCTATAGTGAACTTTTTCTGTGAATCTCTTTTTAAAGTAGTTCTATTCACGAAAGAGGAGTTCTACCAGTGCAACTCCTCTATAGTGAACCATTCTGATTTTTAGAGTTCTGACAAAATGAAAAATATTGTATAATGAATTCTTTCTAAAAGAATGAAAATATTTTGTAGTCTGTCATGAAAAGGGCAGTTTTCTATTCATCTATTATATCCTCCTCTCTCTCCTAGTGAACTAGGTGAAGTTCACTATAGAGGAGTTCTACTGTAATGCACTTTAAATTATAAATTGAAGTTAATCACTCAATCATTGATTTTATCAACAGTTAGGCGAAATGATGATGTAACCCCTAACGGAAAATTACCTTATGCCGTTATGCGTGATTAGAACATAAAAATATGCCGGGAATTATGTTGCAATCTAAAGCGGAATATTCCGACAACCCCACTAGGTAGATGAACGTTCTGGTCACTCGCGACGAATCACGAGTAGCGTTAGTTATCGGGAGGACACAGTCTAAACAGGTGGCAAGTAACATCGCCCGGTAGTCAGGCTCTGCCAAGGTCAAGAGAGTTGCTACCCAGCGAGAAGAGAAGCTATTGCATCACGTACACGATGAGGGTGCTAGCCATACTAGCCTTTGCTAGTGTGCACTGCTTGGCACAGCAAAATGCTATTTTCTTTCCGGGGGAAAAGACTAGTAACAACGAAAAAGTGAGTTACTGATATAACATGGATGAATATAATGACTTTGAAGTTGAACATTTCCTGCACACAACTATTGATGGTTGTTTTACACAAAAATTATTCTATGAAAATTTAACTCAACGCAGATCATATTTAATTGAATTATTATCAGAAATCATAATTCATTCAGTATAAACATGAGATTTCTTCTTTTGATCATTTTTTTTCTGTTATATTAAATATTCCAATAATATCTTCTATTTGTATCACATACCTATTCCTAACCACGATGTAAAAGAATAAACAACTAGATTTATTATTAGAATTATCATAAACTGACAGTAATAAATGAGACAAAAGGAGGTAGTTACAGCATATAGGTATTCATTTTTTAACAAATTGAACACATGAAGAATATACACCCCAGTGAGTCCGAGAGGTGGCTATATTTAACTTGAAATTATATAACAATAATTTAAGAACTTCGAGTCAGTTAAAAACATAAAACTGAAGAGAATAATAAATTGCAAAGTCACTTTAGAAGTGAATGTTGTTGATAAGAGATGCCTGTGAGAACACGTTAGTTCTACTTATGATGGTAGAATCAAAGTAAACAATAACCTGTCGATATAACGTACAGAGTATTTAGGATATCTTTTCCTTGACTTCAACAATTGGAAAGATTTAGGCAGTTTTCTAGTTTCAGAACCAGCTGGCGAAAGGTAAGGTTCCATTTTGTAACTTACACACAAACTCTATCTATGATAATGATCATTGTCGATGTATTTCTTAGAAATAATAATTAAAAACACGATAGTTACATTGAAGAGCAAAGTAGGATGTAACGGAACATTAATTGACATCATTCATGAGAAAAATAAATACTAATGAATGAAAAAAACTGTAACTCTTTGGGACATGGTGAGACACTAAGTACCCCACTTATTTAGTTACATTTGCTGCATGGTGTTATGTAAGTTGTAACCACCATGAGAATAGCATTCATGAACACAAGTTGTATTATGAGATTATTCATGTCCCACCTTATAATGAAGCATTAAAATGGAAAAGTTGATATTCTTTCTATAATTCATACTATTGAGTTTAATTATGCACAAAAAAATTATTATTTGGTGGAATAATACTAAAAACTTGGTATGTTTTTATCCTCAAATTTTGTGCCTCAAAAATAAAATACACACAATAAGAAATTTGATCCATAAAAGGGAAATCCCCATCGTATCTTTAATTGGTTCCTTTTAGATGAGGAGAATAAATTATAACAGTTCACTCTTTAGATCCGCTTTCTTGAATTCCTGTTACAGAGAACAGCTGTGATTTACCTAGTCACCTTTGCTCATGACTAGTTTTACAAGTGGTAGATTACTAGAAAATGCCTTAACAAGTAAAAAAAAGCTTTGTGATTCTACCGAGGTGACTGAAACGAGCGAAAAAACTTCTTTACATTGACAGTTGAAGCGTGA
This sequence comes from Caprella mutica, assembly GCA_947561585.1. NCBI lineage: Eukaryota > Metazoa > Arthropoda > Malacostraca > Amphipoda > Caprellidae > Caprella > Caprella mutica. The sequence goes on along the minus strand of CANNZV010000573.1, from coordinate 111,048 downwards.
AAAATTGACCTTGATATACGCTTATTACCTTCGCAATCTTGCGGAAGGTTATATTTTCATCGGAATTTATTTATTTATTTATCATCTTGTTATTCGCTTAACTGAAAAATTGTTCAAGTAAATTGCCTGAAATTTGGTGAAACGATTGGTCAATGTCCAGTGACTTGCTGCTAGTCTTTTGGGAGTGACCCGGTTAAAGGTCAAGGTCACGGTCATTTATAACTCAAAAAGTATCAAACCATATTGCATGAAACTTGGTGGAACGATCGGCCAATATGCAGGAACTATTTTGATTGATTTTGGGAGTGATCGGGACAAAGATCAAGGTCAAGGCCATTTGTAACTCAAAAAGTATTCAACCAAATTGTCTGAAATTTGATGGCACAATTGGTCAATGACCAGGAACGATCTGGTAGAATTTTGAAAGCGATCCGGTCAAAGGTCAAGGTCATTTATAACTCAAAAAGTATTGTACCATATTGCACGAAACTTGGTGGGACGATTGGTTATTATCCAGTTAGCAGTTTCCTTAATTTTGGAATAGAACGGGTCAAAGCGGAGGCGAAGGTATGCGCTCTAACGAGTACACATAATCTAGTTTATTATATGCATGGCAAAACTTTATAGCAAAACACAAATGTACAATTATTAAAAAAGAAGAAAACTGAGATATAAACCACATCCTACAGAGCTTATGAAGTAGATAATTAAACTATACGACTTCCTTTGACTGTCCTAATCCTACAAAGGGTTATAAAATATGAAATTCCACGCATTAAGTAGGAGTGGATGTAACAAATATGAGTACAGAAATACACAGTGCAAAAAGTTGGTACATCATTAATAATGATGTCAGTGATGTCATCATTAATAATACTAATGTTCAACTGAGAACATAGTTCTTCAATCTGTTACTAAAATTTATTGAAGATATTAAACTGTTACAGGATTCTTTTTTGAATAAAATATATTTTCGAAATTCAAAAAGTATAAAATATAAAGTGGATCCTGAAGTTCATACCAGTCAGTCAGTGGCATGGACGCCATTCGGTTGATTCAGTAGTAACATTTCTTCATTAAAAGCAGTAGACAACAGAACAGCAGACTGTGAACGCATTAATCAACTGAACAAGGAATGAGAAAATGAATTGAGATATTGTTTAAGAATAATTTAACAATTCAGATTAAAAGCCCTTGTCATATCGGTCAAACTTTGTTGGGATGTTCCTTGAGCAGTGAAAACAATTCATCACCGCTCGTTACCGTTCAACAAAAGTTGTTCTCCGTTAAAACAACCCCGTATACGCTCGGCCATCGCTTATAGTCCCTTATACGAGAGTCCTATCACTCCGAAAAGATTCAGCTGCACCAAATATTAGGAGCGAGCCATAGCGGTACACCGATGACGCCGGCGTTACAATAGCGTTGGCTTAGCGGTAGCGAGAGGAAGTGAGCGTTGGTTTAGCGGTACGGAGTTGAGCCAAATTAAAGTTTATCGCCGCAATGGACCACTGCTCAACAACCGACAGCGTTCCAGCAATCCCGTGTCTGTGTCCGCGCGTAAAACGCTTACAACCGCCAAACCAAATCTTGTGCAATGTTTAATTATCGCCCGTGCAAAGCTGGAGAAGCAGCGATAGTCCAACGTTCAAGATTTCTGCGTTGGCATAGAAGATCAAAATGACCACGATGGGTCTAGTGTTGCCAAATTTTCAGTTTTTTTTTTTTTTTGCAGCGAGAACTTTGCCAGAGCGAAGATTGCCATTCCTCACTGCTCGAAATATTTTATGCAGATCAAAACTTTCGGAGAGGTAGGAGAGACTATAAGCGTTGGTCGAGCGTAAATGGGGTCACCAGAACAGGGGCCAACTTCTGATGAACAGTATTGAGCGGTGATGAATATTTCTCACCGCTCAAGCAAATTTCTTGTGGTGTAATGGGGCCTTCAAATGAGGAACTTGAACTATATACTTTTATCAGAACTTACATCAAAGTGATCCGATAAGCTCCGTAGTTAAAAAGCTGTATGTCACTAAACCAACTTCGACCCACCGTCGAGCCAACGCCAACATGCATAGACCGCCGCTCTCACAACGCTCGCGGCACCGCGAAACCAACGCTCGCTACCGTAAAGCAAACATCAAACCAACGCCAGCTTCAGCGGTGCAACACTATGGCAACACCCAAGTTTTCGATTTTTTTTTTCTCTTTTGTGCGTGGTGATGAGCGTTTTCGAAATTCGTTGCACTCTCCCTACCGTTCAAGGAACGCCCCAACAAAGTTCTAGTGGTATGATCGGGGCTTTAATAACACATAGAATAAGAGTTAATAAATGACATACAGGGTGGGGCGTAAGTTTGGAAGCAATTTTCAAACATTAATATAATTCTTAAAAATAAGTTCCTAAGTAGGTGATAGGGTTTGAACTATAGTAGAGACACTACATTGTGACGTGGCAGTGTTATTTTTTACAAAAATTTAGTCAATTCAAAAATGTCAGACAAAAGAGAAGCCATTATTGCTCTACACCGTGCCGAGAAGTCAGATTCCGTCATTTCAAAGACTCTCTCAATAGCGAGATCGACTGTTTGGAAGTGTGTGAAGCGTTTTAATGAGAGAGGAGACTTGACTGATCGTCCAAGAAGTGGTAGACCACGCTCATAACGCACCAAACAACTGATAAAATGTGCCCGAGAGAAGATCAGGAGGAACCCGAAAAGGTCAATACGATTGTTAGCCGAAACAGATAATGTGAGTCCCAGAATAATGAGAAGAGTTGTCAAAGAAGACCTAAAGATGTCCTCTTTCACCCTCCAAAAGAGACAGACTCTGTCAGAAGCTGTAAAGAAAAAGAGATTGGAGAGAAGCAAAGCACTTCTGAGAAAATTGAAGTCTGGCACGGCTGGTGAAATTGTTTGGTCTGACGAAAAAATGTTCACAGTGGAAATGGCTCACAACCGGAGGAATGACAGAATAATTGGTAAAAGTGCAAAAGAAATCCCATTCAACCAAAAAACTGTCCACAGAACCATGAAACCTGCTTCAGTAATGGTCTGGGCCACCGTTTCAGAAACTTGGAGATCTCCTTTAATTTTTGTAGAACAAGGCGCAAAAATCAATGCTAAATATTATATTGAGAATATTTTGACGCCAATGTTGGAGTCAGTTAAGGATCACTTCGGTAATGACACTCTATGGACATTTCAGCAAGATGGCGCGACTTCACATACTGCAAATGTCACTCAAAACTGGTGCCATGACCATCATCCATGGGTTTGGTCCAAAGAAATGCGGCCTCCCTGCTCCCCAGATGTTAATCCTATGGACTTTTTGGTATGGTCCATTCTTGAATCAAAGGCCTGTGGTAAATTCCATCGCATTGTGGATGATTTAAAGCGTTCGCTCCAGAGATCTTGGAAGGAAATTTCACAAGAACAGTTGCGTGCCGCAGTAGGAGGAGTTCGGAGGAGATTTGAGGCTGTTATTAAAAACAAGGGGGGACATTTTGAATAAATTTATGATTTTTGAGTTCTTAAAACCCTTATGTAATAATACATAACTGTAAATTATTAAATATATTTTTCGTTGGATTATAATATGCACTTTCATTTGCTTCCAAACTTACGCCCCACCCTGTAGAACCACCTCAAAGGAGTCACTAGCAGTCGAAATTTACCAATATTGACGAATACTATACATGCACTTACAGTATAGCACGCATTGCTATTTTGGTAAGAGAAATGAATCGATGATAAATGAAGGCTAACATAATGTTGATATTCCTCTGAAAGTTATAGAGGTTTAAACTATGATAATATGGTAAAATGACATTTATTAATAGATAAATTAAATACAGAATGAAGGTTATTAGTAAAACGTCACATCAAAAGATGAGCATTAAGATATTGTTCCACACCACAATGAATATACCTTCATATTTAGATGCAATTTTCTAATAATAACATTTGGAAAATTCATCCGGTACTTCATACATATCTGGTATTTAATACTTCACCTTTTCTAAAGATAAATTCTATGTAAAATAAGAAGTTTTCAGTACATAGAACACACCCACACCATTGCTACACATGGGGCACTACGATAACATTTGCTGAAGTAGCTATTGATTTATATCATATCATATTTAAACGGTGTTTTTTTTAGATTAAAAGTTACAAATAAACTAATTTAAGAATGACACACATAATCCAATTGTGAACGAAAACATTTTATATGTACTAACGGATACATAATAATAAAAATATATCTCAAACGAAAAGAATATTCTATTTATTTAATATATTTATTGTTAATTAACGATTGAACCTCAAAGATGAGAAAATTTATAGATTTTACTGCTACTAAAGTTATCCTCTCTTTTTCTCAACAGATAGAGTCACCGGGTCGGTGTTACCCCAAAGAAAATCATCATGGGGAGGGAAGGGAGTCGCTAACCCCACAGGGTGAAAGGTGTGACCTGAACAGAGGCACTGTGGAGTACCAAAACAGATGTGTGCGACTGCTGAGCAGAGAAAATTGTCCCAAAGGTCATCATGTGACACTCGACAAATCAACAGGTTGGTAGAAACTCGCAACAAATTGCATTGCCTGATATTAACATAGGCGATAGAGAGTGACTTTGATCACACGTATCCGAAGTCCGTACTGATCACAAGCTACACTGTTCACAGGACACACACACACCTAAGTTGTTCACAAGTTACACAGACGTTGTTGACAGTTTGTTCTTTTCCACCAGGTTCAGCTACATGTCAAGTCAGAGAGTGTGGAGACAGAGAAGTCCTCTTGCCAGGCATTGGGTGTGTGTCTCTCAGAGATCACAAACAATGTCCCCCCACTCAGAGGGTGGTGGTGAATGAGTATGGAGAGGGGGGCTGTGACTGTCCCCCCACCTTCCTCTACCACACACCTTCCAATGCTTGCTATCCCCCCTACACAAGGGGACCATGTCGTCATGGCTACATCATAAAGGTGAGTACGGTGAGACAAGTTTCACCCTAATGAATCTAGGTGCGACAAGTTTCACCCTAGTGAGTCTAGGTGAAGGAAATTTCACCCTAGTGAGTCTAGGTGAAGGAAATTGCACCCTAGTGAGTCTAGGTGAGATAAGTTTCACCCTAGTGAGTCTAGGTGGGATATGTTTCACCCTAGTGAGTCTAGGTGAGATAAGTTTCACCCTAGTGAGTCTAGGTGGGATATGTTTCACCCTAGTGAGTCTAGGTGAGATAAGTTTCACCCTAGTGAGTCTAGGTGAAGGAAATTTCACCCTAGTGAGTCTAGGTGAAGGAAATTGCACCCTAGTGAGTCTAGGTGAGATAAGTTTCACCCTAGTGAGTCTAGGTGAAGGAAATTTCACCCTAGTGAGTCTAGGTGAAGGAAATTTCACCCTAGTGAGTCTAGGTGAGATAAGTTTCACCCTAGTGAGTCTAGGTGAAGGAAATTTCACCCTAGTGAGTCTAGGTGAAGGAAATTTCACCCTAGTGAGTCTAGGTGAAGGAAATTTCACCCTAGTGAGCCTAGGTGAAGGAAATTTCACCCTAGTGAGTCTAGGTGAGATAAGTTTCACCCTAGTGAGTCTAGGTGAGATAAGTTTCACCCTAGTGAGTCTAGGTGAGATAAGTTTCACCCTAGTGAGTCTAGGTGAGATAAGTTTCACCCTAGTGAGTCTAGGTGAGATAAGTTTCACCCTAGTGAGTCTAGGTGAGATAAGTTTCACCCTAGTGAGTCTAGGTGAGAGAAATTTTACTCTAGTTATAGCAGAGGAACAACTCTTCTTAACAAAAGTTTAAGGCCTACTTCAAATAATTAATCGTCACATTAATTAACTAGATTATGTGCACTCGGTAGCGACCAAAATCTAATAAACTGGTGACTGGATACTGGCAAATCGTCCCACCAAGTTTCATGCAATATGGTTCAATATTTTTGAATTATTGAGTTATAAATGCCCTTGACCTTTGACCAGATTGCTCCCAAAATTCTACCAGATGGTCCCTGGACATTATCCAATCGTCCCATCAAATTTCCGACAATTTGGTTAAAACTTTTTGAGTTATAAATGGCCTTGAACCTGATCGCTCCCAAAATGTAACAAAATGGTTCCTGTAAATTGACCATCATTCCACCAAGTTTCATGCAATATGGTACAATACTTTTTGAGTTATAAATGACCATTACCTTGACCTTTTACTGTGTAGCTCCCAAAATTCTACCAACAGGACACTGGACATTGACCAATCGTTTCATCAAATTTCATGCAATTTGGTCGAACACTTTTTCAGTTATGCGAATAACAAGATGATAAATAAATAAATGCCGTCTATAATATAACCTTTCTGCATTCTACTAAGGTAACTAGGCATATTGTCATACTACATATGACCATGCATAAGATTTCATATCTTAATAATTTTCAGTTAAATGCTTTAAGGAAGGAGAGCGAGTGTTTCCCAGCAGTGTGTCATGACGGAATGATTGCAATGACCAGAGACTGCCTTATCACCAGCAGTAATGAGGCAGCAAAGGGCAGGGACTACAAATGCTATGGCATTGGCACTGTAGGTCCGTCACTAAATTAAGGCAAAATAGGAACATGCTATTCATCCTATCAAATTACACTAGAATGAGTTTTGAATTATTAAACTGTTTCAAATATTTGATCAAATAAAAAATACAAGTTTAGAATATATATTTTTCTCTTAGAGGATCAGAAATGTTCAACTGTGCGATAACTCTGAAGTTACACTAGCACAATTGTATGTACTTAGTAGCTATTTTCTCAATTTGAAGTTGTTGTACATTTACATAGGACCATGCAAGAAAGGGACCGTGGGAGTGGACCTGACATCAAATGAAGTAGCTTGCTCAGACCTCACCGCCTATGCCATTTACAACATTCTAAACATCTGCAGACCAGGCTCTAGAAGACACTCTCATGAGAACTGTGAAAGAGACACACCCACAGACCTCTACGAAGCACACTTCGCCTCCACAGTCAGTTACCCGGAGGCAACGTGTCCACCAGGATATTATTATATAGACTATGAATGTATTCAGTTGGTAGACGGAACAGCTAAATGAATGATAAAGTTTATACTTTAGTCTCTAAAACCAATGTGTACCAATGTGTTGCCCTGGCAACAAGGATTTACTCTTGGGATATTAGGGGAATATCCCAGGAATCAATCTTCCTTTCCTGGGATATTCCCATAATATCCCAGGAATAAATCCTTGTTTCCAGGGTATAACTAGATAAAGAGTTATCAGTCACTTGACAATTTGACATCATCATAGATTAAGATTATTATAACTATTACCTACACATGGTAAAACATGTCACGACTTGAAAGAGTATGAAATGAAAGTATTCTTTAAACTTGTAATCAAGTAGTAATAATTATTTAATTAGCTATATAATGAAATGATTAAGCATTATGCTACTAAGAATAGCTATCACCAAATCATTCTGCAATTAACAATTCTATCAATAAATACAAACCTTCATAACTCATTTAATTCAAAACACATGGAAAGATAATTAACATCCTTGCATTACCTTACGCTGACGACTAAAGGAAATTAAAAACAAGGGACCGGAAGAAGCAGTAAACAATTACAGTGGCTCCATGAACAGTCACCTACCACCGTCAGTGAAGTTCTCATGGATACAGAAAAGGTACTCCGTGAATGCAGTCACTTACCAAAGAATGTGGCGAAAAGGGACACAAGCATCGGTGACTGCACTCAATAAAAGAGGAAAATGAAGAGGTGATAGTAAATGAAGCCTATGAGCCAACCTTAGGCCCATTCTATAATAGCAAATAAAACACAGTATTTTCACCGCCAAGAATAAATTGAATTTTATGAGGTGTAAAACGGGCGGTAAAAACGCAGTGTTTTATTCGCTAGCATAGAATGGCCTTACACAAAAATCTAAAGAGTTCTCAATTGATGAGCATAACCCTAGCTCTATCATCCAAAACTGCAAGTAGAGTTAGAAGAATGACAAACATTGTAAAAATGAAAAATACAATTCTCTCTTCCATTCACCACATACAACTTCAGGATAGAGCAACTGAGGACATGCATCAAAAATCAAAATAAAGATCAATTAAATAGGAATCAGATAACTGTAACTAACGTATCTGCAAATTTGAAGGAGAAAGGTTATGTTTTAGGTGGCAATTATTTTTTTCTCATCATTTATAAGCTTTAAAATTTCTCTAACTATTGCTTGTCAGTAATAAATACAAGAGAACTCATTATTAAAATGCATTTATAACCCAAGTTCAGAATAAAGTGTTTAACACAACACACTGATCATTGGTCTTTTTTTGGTGCCAAGTTCATTCACTCAGTTTCAACATATCAATATATTCATTGCAGTCAACAAATTGCAAACATAGCTAACTTCACCAAAAACTAATTAAACTAGTTTAAATTTATAACAAAATTCTGGTAACCTCTTCACTACTGTGAGAAAAATGACCCCCAACGTAAACAACAGTACAGTGAAAAATCTAAAGAAAAAAACTTACTTGGGATCAGTGCTGGCAGCACATGAGCGACGAAGGTTACCATTAAGAAGACACTTTTGACACACCATCTGAGTGACACCCTTGACACACATGGGACAATAGAGTTTGGTGCAGCCTCTCATGACCAAGCATTGGGCAGACTTGTAGCCACTTTCATAGTCATTAGAAATGTCACTGCTGGGGAAGATGGATCCTTCCAGCATACTATTGGTGATGGAGGTCATCACATCACTGTTATCACACATTGTGGAAATATATTATATTTAGCTACAATCTGAAATGAAGTTGATTTCATATATTGTATTAAAAGTAAAACAAGATGAAGTGAATAGGCACAAGGAAACCTCTTACCAGAATAGCATTATTTTGTGATCACATAGTTATATATGTGGTAGTATAAATAGAAGCAAATCAATTATATTTTTATTGAAGTAATGAGATAAGTTAAATTAGTTTTTATCTGAATATTTTTGCTGAAAAATATATACCAAAATCATTAATTAGGGTGCATCTGTACTAGTTTGAAATTTACATTCAGAATGCACAAAACTCCTCTGAATTTATTAAAAAATCCGAAAATATCTTCCAACTTTTCCCCACAGTAAAAAGGCAATAAGTTGATAACGGACCAGAAATTGACCAAGCATCCACTTAGCATAAAGCGTCTCCTGACTCTCAGATTTTTCAAATTGAGATGAGTTACTCTATGGAGATTTAGAATGATTATTCTTCCCCAGTCAGACGACAAGATTTTATTATGAGGACAAGATATTATTATGAGGACAAGATTTTATTATGAGGACAAGATTTTATTACAAGGACAAGAAATTATTATGAGGACAATATTTTATTATGAGGACAATCTGTCTCCAAAGATTTTTTGGAGAAAGGAAAATTTTCCTCCATATTCTGATTTCTGCTGAGGGACCAAGCGTAGATAATGGACTTGAAGTAGTGAAATTAACCAAGTAAAATTTTTTTTTAGATTAATATGAGCAATTTTGATCTTGTCAATTGCAAATGGAAAGAAGCATCTAATTTTCTCCTATGCTACAATAATATTTTGGATAGAATTAATAATCAATTTGATCATTTTGAAAAAGAAATTTACCTTCTTTTGGAGGTAGCTGGAGAGAAAATTGAGAATTCATGAGCCATACTATTTTACTAAGGCTATTTTCGTATTTCAAGTCGTTCAATTGCAATTGGAGATAGCTAAATATCTATTTTTCTCCTATGCAACAATATTATTTGGGTATTTGGAAGAGAATCAATGATAATGGTGTCATTTTGGAGAGAAATTTAGCTTCTTTAGGAGATAGCTGAAGATTTTATGAGCCCAAATATTTTACTTGGCAGAAATTTCTTTATATATATATATATATATATATTTATATCATTTCTAAAAACATTTCAAAATCATTTTAAAAAACATTTTTAAAAACATTTTTAAATCATTTTAAAAACATTTTTAAATCATTTTAAAAACATTTAAAAACATTTTTAAATCATTTTTAAAAACATCTTCAAATCATTTCTAAACACATCTTTAGATCCTTTCTAAACACATCTTTAGATCCTTTCTAAACACATCTTTAGATCCTTTCTAAACACATCTTCAAATCATTTCTAAACACATCTTTAGATCATTTCTAAACACATCTTCAAATCATTTCTAAACACATCTTTAGATCATTTCTAAACACATCTTCAAATCATTTCTAAACACATCTTTAGATCATTTCTAAACACATCTTCAAATCATTTCTAAACACATCTGCAAATCATTTCTAAACACATCTTCAAATCATTTCTAAACACATCTTCAAATCATTTCTAAACACATCTTCAAATCATTTCTAAACACATCTTCAAATCATTTCTAAACACATCTTCAAATCATTTCTAAACACATCTTCAAATCATTTCTAAACACATCTTCAAATCATTTCAAAACACATCTTTAGATCATTTCTATAAACATATTTTCATCATTTCTATAAACATATTTTCATCATTTCTAAAAACATATTTCCATCATTTCTAAAAACATATTTTCATCATTTCTAAAAACATCTTTTCATCATTTCTAAAAACATCTTTGGATCCTGTCTCAACACATCATTAGATCCTTTATAAAAAAAACATTTTTAGATTCTTTATAAAAAACATCTTTAGATCATTTCTAAAAACAGCTCTAGATCCCTTCTAAAAACAGCTCTAGATCACTTCTAAACACATCTTCAGATCCTTTCTAAACACATCTTTAAATCCTTTCTAAACACATCTTTAGATCCTTTCTAAACACATCTTTAGATCATTTCTAAAACATCTTTAGATCCTTCATAAAAACATCTTTAGATCAATTCTAAACACATCTTTAGATTCTTTCTAAAACAGCTTTAGAAAATTTATAAACCCAGCTTTAGATTCCATCAAAAAACATATTAGATCGATTATAAAAACATCTTTAGATCAATTCTAAAAAGATTTTTAGATCATTTCTAAAAACATTTTTGGATCATTTCTAAAAGCATCTTTAGATTATTTCCAAAAACAACTTTAGATTATTTCTAAAGACATTTCTAAAAACACCGACGACATGTCGGTGGAATTTACCACAGAATACAGACTGGAAAAGATCTTTGGCGACATAGACACGCCAGTCTGTATTTGGTGCACAAAATTCCACTGACTTTTTGAAAAAGCTGAGAAAATCCACCATAAATTTCCAGTAATTTGGCTGATCCACCAACATTTTGCCCATTTTTCCACCGAAAATTAATGGTAACATAGGAATATATAGCTAAATATCCACCGACTTTGTCAGAATATTATTTTCAATGAAAAAATATTCCACAGACAAGTCGGTGGAATTTACCATGAAATACAGTCTGGTGGACACGCTTTGCAGACAGCAGACTGGACTTCCAAGACAATTTGGCTCTTTTTTTATGATGATTTTTGAAGATTTCATTCATTTAAAGTCAAAATTAAATTAATTAACATGAGAACATAGGAATTAATTCAAAAATTTTAAGCCAATTAGACATATCTGAGTTTTGACATTTTTAAATCTAAGCCAATTAATTGGCTTTAAATGACATAGTCTGCCAGATTGTATTTGGTGGTAAATTCCAATGATATCTCGGGAGATATTCGATTTCTCTAATAAAAAAATTCCTGCTATGTCAGAGGATATTTAGCTATTAATTCCTATGTTACCATTAATTTTTGGAGGAGAAACTGGGAAAATGTTGGAGGACTAGACAAATTGATGAAAAATGTTGGCAGCTATTTCTCAGATTTTTTAAAAAGTCAGAGGAGTTCAGTGCACCAAATACAAACTGGATAGTCTGTAGTCTGTAACTACTCTGTAAGACTGTACGGTCTGTACCACAGAACATTGAATAGAAGAAGAAGTGTAGATCCCATTATATTACTCTTGAGTGCCGTCCAAGTAATAAAGCATGTCCAAACTCGCCATTTTAATGGCGAGTTTGTGACAGTTATTTTGAGCTCTTCAAATGCAAATGGCGAGTTTTATCTATTTTTCTCCTATGCTACAATGTTATTTTGAAGAGAAATTATGAAAATTTGATCATTTTGGAGAGAATTTGTTGAATTTTGGAGAGAGCTGAAGAACAAATGGCGAGTTTATGAGAAGTACTATTTTACTTGGAGTGCCGTTTACAGTGACGTCACTTCAACTAGAGCCACTCAGCCAATCAGAGGCTTCGTTTCACCAGTTCTGTTTGAGTCCGTATTTTGAATGCGTATTACAACCGAAACGGTGTCAGTTTGTGTTTTTTGCAAAGAAGATTAGTTTATTATTACTTAGTAGCTGAGCTGTAGAATATAGATAATCTGAATCGTGTACTTAATTTGGTAGGAAGATATGACTCCCAGCAAAGATAATGAGCTGAGGTAGAATGCACGCTCAAACTGTTTTCGAGAGAGTGTTTATAGTGACGTCAGCGATCAATGGACGTGATTGGTTGAAATTTTACGACTGGGTACACCATGTGTACACATTCGATCTGAGCTTCTTCTTATTTCATGCCAGTCTGTATTTCGTCATCGTGGTAAATTCCACCAACATGTCGGCCAGTCTGCAGAATATGTGAGATATTTGGGATATTCTCTCCGAACAATTTTGAATTATTTCCTATATTTACATTAATTTTGCTACGAACATTTCTGAATTAATTCCTATATTTACATTAATTTTGCTACAAACAGATTAAGAGATCTCTACGAACACTTAACCAGTTTCTGCAGACTGGCATGTCGGTGAAATTTTTCCCTTTTGAAAATAATATTCTGGCAAAGTCGGTATAGCTATTTATTCCTATGTTACCATTAATTTTCGGTGGATAAATTGGGAAAATGTTGGTGGATTAGCCAAATTACAGGAAATTTATGGTGGATTTTTTCAGCTTTTTGAAAAAGTCAGTGGGATTTTGTGCACCAAATGCAAATACAGACTGGATTTAATGTTCTGTGGTCTGTACCATTGATGATTGAACAAGACCCAGTCTGCAGAATGTGTCTCTTCTCCCACAGAGACATTAATTTGAGAGAGAGAGCTACTCTCAGACTCTCATCAGCAGATTCAGAATCTCCAGCAGCAGCGCAGCTAAATTAATGGTAACATTAAACATAGGAATTAATTCAGAATCTCCCGCAGCTAAATTAATGGTAACATAGGAATTAATTCAAGATCTCCCGCAGAGATCTCCAATTTCTAAAATTCAGTCAAAAACTCCTGCAGAGATTCTTGGAAAAATATTCCATATTCTACAGACTGGAACAAGACTAGTTAGTTTAACTTAGTTACAACTTACAAGACTATTAGTTAACACAAAAATCAAAACCCTTAGTTAAAGAGCATAACCCTAGACTGCTAGTTAGCGCTATCCTATTAAACTGCAAGTAACGTTAACAAAAATAATAAACATGGTAAAAACTAAAAAGATAATACTGATACAAAATTCAAATTACAACAGCTCCCATTAAAAAAAATTGTTATCTTTACAAAGATATGCCACAATATTTCATAATACTCGGAAAATGTGCGAGTTGAACTAAGACTCTAGTGCGCAGTTCGTATTACGGTGAAATTAGAGTTACTAGATATAAGTACAGAATAGACTTAAAATGATAGTAATAATACATAAAAGCAATATAGGTAGTTCTTAATCTTATATTTACAGTCCAAAAACACAAATATCATACGTGATCTGTTTTATTGCCATCGCAGAATGCGAGGTCATATTTTAGCCGTGGTATATTTTATTTATTTATCATCTTGTTATTCGCTTAACTGAAAAATTGTTCAAGTAAATTGCCTGAAATTTGGTGAAACGATTGGTCCATGTCCAGTGACCTGCTGGTAGAATTTTGGGAGTGATCCGGTAAAAGGTCAAGGTCTTAGTCATTTATAACTCAAAAAGTATTAACCATATTGCATGAAACTTAGTGGGACGATTGGTCAATACTCAATATGAAGGAACCATTTTATTAGATTTTGGGTGCAATCGGGTAAAAGATCAAAGATCAATGTCAAGGGTATTTGTAGTTCAATAAATCAAAAAGTATTCAACCAAATTGTCTGAAATTTGATGGTACAATTGGTCAATGTCCAGGAACCATCTGGTTGAATTTTGGGAGCAATCTGGTCAAAGGTCAAGGTAAAGGGCTTTTATAATTGAATAACTCAAAAAGTATTGTACCATCCCTACAAACAACGGTCTGTCGATTCGATGGAGCAATCCATCGATTCGAAATCCCAGGCAATCGAAAAGAAATCGAATCGATATATGTTGTTTATAGGGATATTGCATGAAACTTGGTGGGACGATTGGTTATTATCCAGTTAGCAGTTTATTGAATTAAAAGAGAGAACGGGTCAAAGCGGTGGCGAAGGTATGCGCTCTAGCGAGTGCACATAATCTATAGTGTTTATCATATTAATGTCACGCGCGTTTGAGTGATCTGCATCATCGACCGATTTCGCTACGCGATCTACTGATCAATAGTTTGCGCAGCCCTCGATCGATAGCGCAACCATATCGATCGATTTATGCGCGTTCGAATGATATGATTTGTTTTTTGTTTTTACATCTAATTGGTACATTTTAACGAGGATATCAATCGGTAGCGCAACCATCGATCGATTTCTGCGCGTTCGAATGATACGGATTTTCTTAGATTATGCATTGAATTAATTGTTTTGTTTTTAATGGAAAAATATAGTCTTTCCAAACAATTTTTTTTGTATTTAATAAGGCAACCATCAGTCGATTGTTGCGTGTTTGAATGATATAGATTTTGTTACATCAGTAGATTGATCAGTCGATCAATCTAATTGTTACATCAGTCGATTGTAGTAAGTAGCATAAACTAACAAAATACACATCATTCAAACGCGCAACAATCGAATGATGGTTTCTCTATTAAATGTAACTGGATTACGTGCTCTAGGTAGAGCGCAAACCTTCGCCGCCTCTTATCCGTTTGCTACCAAAATCTATGTGACCAATCGTCCCACCAAGTTCCATGCAATATGGTACAATACTTTTTGAATTATTGAGTTATAAATGACTTTGACCTTTGACCTGATCGCTCCCAAAATCTAACAAAATTTTTCCTGTATATTGATCAATCATCCCACCAAGTTTCATGCAATATGGTTCAATACTTTTTGAGTTATAAATGACCATGACCTCGACCTTTGACCAGGTCACTCCACAAATTCTACCAGCAGGTCACTGGACATGGACCGATAGCTTCACCAAATTTCAAACAATTTAGTTGAACACTTTTTCAGTTATGCGAATAACAAGATGATAAATAAATAAATGACGTCAATAATATAACCTTCCCGCATCCTGCGAAGGTAATAATAAGATAAATAAACTAACAAAATTTATATCATTCAAACGCGAAACAATTGACTGATGGTTTTTCTATTAAATGTAATAATAAGATACATAAACTAACAAATCCATATCATTCAAACGCGCAAGTAATATTAAAGAGCCATTGTCTATTATTTGTTGATAATGGACAGTGAAAAGTGTGATCTGTTTGGGTTTTCCTATTTTTTTTCTGTCGCTCTAATGATATTGTATTTTTGTAGCACTAGCCGCCACTAGATTTTTTTTTTTCGTTTAATTATAATCTACCATGTCCATATATTTTCCAGGATTACCTTCTATCTGGCGGGATTAACCAAAACTTCTTTACAAAAAAACTCATGAAAAAGCCTCTACCATTCTCTGTAAATCAAGTCCAATAATTACATGCATTTTAGATAACAATGTTTCCTTCATAGCTGAGTAAGCACTGTAGGCACAGTTAACTCCATTCAAATCATATACAGTCATCTCAATGTTACTTAATACAGTCATCTCAATGTTACATAATACAGTCATGTAATTTTTATTCAATACATTAATATGTCAATGTTAATCATTACATTCATTTCAATGTTATTCAATTCAGTCATCTCAATGTTATTACTGCCCCTTTTAAAGTACAGACTGGACTATATCATATTTTCATTATAAATAATATAAATTGAATCAATAACATTAATAATGCTATATGACAAATTTTGAAAATCTAAAATATATAGAAAAATTTATTTCTCGTGTACTTGTTGGTAATATCTGTAAAAATAAATGTCATTTGAAAAAATGTTTGCTGACAGCATTATACTGTAGCGTGATCTGGTGATCGATCTACTTTAAACTAATTTATATTAAATGTAGAAGTATTATTAATGTGATTTAAGTCGAATTATTCCACATGGAGTCTCAGTGAATGTTAAACTAACGATTTTAAAGTTATAAAAAATAGATATTTTAATCGACTGGAATGGACCTTTAAACTCTGAAGTTACGAGAATGCGTAGGCAACTAGAACCTCATATATTCCCGTATTTTTTATAGTCATACGCTTAATGGTCTCATACCTATGTGTTTCCTTTGAATCTCTTTGTTCTGTACCCTTCAACCAAGTAAATAGTCCTTAATTAAGTACACTCATGCGTATTAAAGAACTAAAATAATTAATTATTATTGAACATGTAGGATTTCGAAAGGTATTGATATATGAAATTATATCACAATGAGACACCTTCTTATCAATTATGAATAATTATGATTCAATATATTATATAAATTACGTATATTTACATAATATCATTCATACTCAATATTACAACAAATATTTCGGATGAACCATCACAATTGAAATTCTGTTAGAATCTTTCGAATTTAAATAGGTACACGTAAACTACATTGAAATTAAAACAATACTTGCTATCGAAAATGAATTTGAAAGTTGTAGCATTTGACAATGATTTCTCTCATCTTCTATCGAATGCATGGATTTTCATTCACCGTATCTTCAAAGTCAGTCATGCTCCTCTCACTCTCCCTATATTAATGTAGATTCCAGGACAATAACCCCCAGTGCAAAAAAAAACCCGTTGTCAAAAACTCTCCGTTCAAAATACCCCCCGGACAAAAACCCCCGTGCAATAAACCCCCCGGACAAAAAAAACAAGCAAAAAACCCCCGGTGAAAAAAAACCCCAGTCTATATAAATAGCATAATTCATTTTTATTAATATATTAAACATTATTCAATGCGAACCAATAATTACTCGATTTTCTTCGAAAATATGACAAATTTTTTGCAAAATAAGGTATACCCAATGACCTATTTAATAGTAAAAATAAGTACAGTATACATTTTGTCACTGTCAAACCCCCCCCCCCCCCCCTAATCGGACCACTAACCTAACCTACAATATCTCTTTATATTTATTGCATATAGTAATTTTATTAATAAAAAAATAATTAAAATGAATTATGCTATTTATATCGACTGGGGGTATTTTGCCTATTACCAATTATCCGAAGCCTTTTCTCTTGAAGGTTAAAAAATTAATGAAGTTGAGAAAAGATCAAAACAAAGAGACAAAGAAACCACAACCTCAAGCCCTCCCATTCATATCCAACACTTCGAAATGTGAATCAAGGAATAGGTTTCTCTCAAAAGCACAACCCAAAATCTAAAGAGGACACCCAGAGTCCCCTCGTTGCAGCAAATCCAACGCCAGGAAAAATAGCGGCATCAGGTCAATCTTGAAGCATGGCTCACATTATCACAGAAAGAACAGACGCCTGCAAATTTCAGAAACTGCAGTGAGATCGAAAAAGAAAGTCCGATTTACTGATTTAGCAGCAAATTCTAGGTAAGTAATATAAAGCAATTTGATCTTTGGATATTCTATAATATAGTAAAAATTATTTACTAATTATCTTTACCATTTTCATTGTTAATAAACAAAACATCCTTTTCTACCAGGCTTTCCCCATATAAAAATTTCCAAGATAGGAGTTGCATAAAAGATCAAGGTAAGAATTTGGATTACAAAATATCAAGTTGGTCATTAAATATACTATGTTTTTATATGGTTTATTTATTTTCAGCTCATTTACTTACTCTCTTTTTAATTCTTAATAGTGTTTTGTTAAATTAAATTAAATAAATTAGAGATAAGTAATTCGTTTATCTCATCTTTTTGCACGCTTACTAAATATACAGACGTTTGAATCGATCTCACTACTTCTTATTCTACTTCTTGATATAATTTAGCAAATAACATATGATATGATAGAATAAATGGATACTTGTTATATATGATATGATATAAAAAATAATATATATGATACAGAAAATCATAAATATGATATGATATAGAAAATCTTAAATGATATGATATAGCTAATCTCTATATCAATACCAACATCTAATTAATTCTCCCACATCGTTAAAGGCCAGCTGCACGTTTTTTATGCTTAAACTTATGGACACAAATTATGTGTCAAATATAGTTGTGAAATCAGAAAAACTTTCCATCATCTCGAAATTAGTTAATGGTATACTTCTCAATCAAAAAAATGTGTTCGCTCTAACGAAAACTTTTCTGTTTCCAGTTTCTGCTGCTTCACGAATTGCCAACAGTTCTCAAATATCATCTTCAATTCCTAGTATTTCAACTCATAATATTGTACTCAATTCTACTAATCCAAACAACTCTACATCCTTTCGTGCATTAAATACCAAGGATTCTAAATGTACCATTTCTTGGATGAATTATTTTCTATGGCCACTTTAACCAAAAAATAAAGTCCCATAATGACAATGTAGTACATTTATATTCTATTTATTTTCCTTTTTTTTAATAATATGTATTTTTCCTTTAAATATGTGACTAATGTTTACCATCTTTATGCAGTGAATGATGGTGTCTAAATCTTTCATTATAGTTAATAAACGAATACATTTCTTAAATTAACTATTAATGGTCATCTTCATTATAATACTGTGTATTAGATAAATGATAATGATATTCAGTGCCTGATTGCAATTCATGTAATCATAATATTTACAAATAAATTACACTTTCTTAACATCTAAACATTAATTAAATTTAGTAATATTCATAAAAAAGCATACTATAAGGAATGATATTACGTACTAAACAGAAATTCACCTATACCCTGAATAAGACGCGAATGTCTATTCCAACTAACTTAACTGGTTAGAAAAATTTAGATATAATTTTAGATAACTAAGACATGAGCACATAAAAAGGGAACATCTTTGGGTTACAGCTAACCAATTTCGAATTAACTAACAATTTGAAATGGATTGAACGTTAACTCTCCTCCATTTGTTCATCATCACTACTTCCCTCACTACTAATTGCGATCTTATTGTCCAAGATGTCACTGGATTCTTCTTCTTTGCTGTCACTCTTTTGCTCAGAAGAGAGGAGATGCTGAGAACCACTGGCAATTGATTCGTTGATCTCTGGAGGCAGTTTCCTGTAATAAAAAGATAATTTAATAAGCTGAAACATCACCAATGCTGAAACAATAAAATTTAATTTTACAACATCCTTTAACAATTCAGTAAACCATAAATAAAGTGAATAAATTCAAAGTTTACATGCTTTACATACCACAAAACAGCGACGAGTACAACGGAGACGGATATTACGAAGACAAGGAAGCTGTAGTGACCCATTGCCTTCTGCAGAATAGGGAATGTGATACCCACGAACAGGTTACCACACCAGTTAGCAACGCCTCCAACAGCTACCCCGATGCTGCGAGGACCAGTGGGGAACGTTTCTTTATGGACAAAAAAATTTTCCATTTAATTATAATGCTACTTATATTAGAGAAAATTCATTTCCATTTAAATAATTTAGAATGTATTAACAAACATCCTAGAGTTTCACACAAGTTTATTGCTAACTTTGATGGCAAATGGATATTACCTGCAGCATAACAGTATGGAACCGGTCCTAGTCCAATACCATACAGGAACACGTACGCTATCATGGCGACCATGGCTACTATAGAGGATATTTGAGCAATCGAATCATTCCGAGTTTCAGGAATCACAGTGGAAGTTTCCAAATCCTTCAAAAACAGGAAATCAGCTGTGTCGTCAACAACTATCATATGGGTATCGGAGGACTTCATTATTACAGTTTCATTTGTCTTTAAAAGGACTTTGTTTGTTTCCTGACTGTTGGTGTGATTTGCCAGCACAGAGAGTGACAATAGCACTACAACCAAACAAACTAACACTCCGCTCAACGAAACCACCAATAAGGATTTCCTTCTGTATTTCCTGGAATGAATATTGGATTATGAAATAATAAAAATATTTTTTCGTATTACAAAATAATAATTGTTGAAAGAAGAGCTTTATGTAATATCATTGTTGATTATGTGAGTATCGACCATACAATGTAATTTTGTTGAATCTAGATTCTGATTTATAGGAAAATAGAATCTAGATTATGATGTTTTAGAAGTTAAATTCAGATGTTCTGGAATATAGATTCTTATGTTCTAGAATGCAAATTCTGTTGTTCTAGAATATAAATTCTCTAGCTCTAAAGTCTATTCCCTAAATTCACCTTAGTAGTAGCAGAGCCAAAGCTCCCATGAATACGTTAGCAGCGAACATACTCAGCGTGGCTTGGTTACTCATCTTCTCATCCATACCAGCACTCCTGAACATTAGCATTGAGTAGTAAAATATCTGAAAAGGGGAAATCATTTAATGATATTCCAATATAAGAAGATCGTTAGGTAAATGAAATCTTGTTTCTGATATTATTTAATTGAATTTTCAAAGTCAAAAGTACAAGTAAATTTTCTGTGGTTTTCGATGCAATCAATTCGGTTCAATCAATTTTATTCAAAGATTTCGAATAAAGATATTGTTCACATTTTAAATTGTAATTAACAAATTAGTAAAAATAAAGCTAGAGGGAAAAATGGTTAGAACAGTGATCACTTTCCACACACAATAAAAAATAGAGATATCAACATACCTACCTAGAAATAAACCTTTACATGTTGCCAAACCATTTGCGATGCATTCACATAATCCGAATAAATTGACAATCAGCGTAGATGATCAGCAGCTCGTGCAAATATGGTAAAAGAAATCTAAACCTGTAAGAGAAGTCACATCTCAATGGTGTGGTCTGTGTTATGACTGTGACACCTTAGGGTACCTAGAACTCAAAGAGTCTAAAACTCGTATCAAGGCGTAGCATACCTTGTAAGTTAATATATCTTGCTAGAACTTGTTAGGTATACTTTCTACACTGAAAAAAATGAAACGACATACTTTGCTAGAGTCAAGAGGTTGAATAACAATCTCAAATCAGTATACTATTGAATATCGTTGATAATAATTATTATTTACCCCGTGAAGAAGAGTGTAGTTATATGTCAGATATGTTCTCTCATTTTACAATACAGTGCGACCAAAAAATGATAATATCATAATACGGAAACAAACTTTAGGGTCACACTGTAGGAATATAAGATTGCCATTATCAATATCGGTCCGTAACTCTATTGTTCATTATGTATATAATTGATAATTAAAGGTCCCCTCCGCTCAAAATTAAAAATTTCTCTAGAAAGGTTATAAAGTTGTAGAACTAAGGTTATAAAACAGATCAGAATTAACAGAAAAGGAATTGATCAAGTATTCGCTTCAGTATTAAAATTACACTGGTTTACAAAAAAAAATTAGGCAAGCACAAAAAAAATCCGTTTTTACCTAATTTGAGGGTGCTGAATTCAAATTTGAAATCTGTTTTTACTCTGAATTATTCAGAGAAATTTGGACTTTTTCTTCACTTGAAATTCAGAGGATAGAAGTAAAATCACAAGTATAACTTAAATTACATATATAAAAGTATTTTAATAAAAATATAAAACCAAATTTGAAATGGTTTGCAGTTCTATAATCAGTATCCTTATAGTTCAAATGAAGAAAGAAATAAAGAAAAAAGAGTGGAGAAAACCTTTAAGAAATCCCTTTTATCAATGTTAAAATTGTTGAAGAGGCCATAGAGAGTTCTATACATAAATGGAATACTTTTATGTCCCAAAATCACATTTTAGCAGTTACCTTGAGAAATAATTAAGCAATCAAACATAGTCTGTTAAAAATCTTAGGTAGCACCAACACTGAATATCTAAATATATTATTGAACAGAAATCTGAGTTAGATCTAATATGAAAATTTTAATTCTCAAATCAAATTTCAATTCTCAAATCAAATTTCAATTCTCAAATCAAAATAGGCTGTTCCCAATCATGTGGCTGAAGCTATAGAATCAGTCTTTTGAAATGGTATCTGTCATCAGTAACATTAACGCGTTTGTATACACCAATCACATGGCAACTCACTGCATTGACTCCAGACAGCTGCTGTCCAACGTTCAGTAAAAAGACAAAGACTAAAGGACGTCTGTAGATGGGACTGAGGAAGATTCTCTTGAGAGTCCAGCTCTCCTCTTCCCCTTGACTAGAAGTTAAAGTGACGCTCTCTCCGCTTGCTTGTCTGATGACGTGATTTTCTGAATAGAGAAAGGCTTCATTAACTTAGATAACAAGAAAATGATTGATTATTAGTCGAAATGATCGAACCGTTCATATAATATTTTTAATGATGATAATATATAGGATAAAAGCAGGCACTTCAAGGTAAAAAATCAGCCAATGAAATACATTGTGAGGTCAATACCATATGTGCTGGACGGATTCATGTCCAGGATTCTGCATTTCTTCACATGATCATTACCTTCGCAATCTTGCAGAAGGTTATATTTTTTCTTATATTTTAACGCAGTTCTGAATATAGTATAATTACCTCAGTATAGTCACATCTGAGGATAGTTACCTCTTCTATTTTTCCTTGCCATTTGAATGAAAATGAAATCAGGTGAAGGGGGGCACCATTTCAGTAAGATGAGTCCCACGATGGTGTAGAAGATGGGTAACCCCATCAGAAGGGGCCACATATTGGCCACACCTGGTATCAATAGAAAAAAGATCAACTCATTAAACAAGTTATAAAAATATATTAGCCAGTTAAATTCTATATGTTGTTCCAGTCTACAATAACTGGACAACTATATTTATTTCAAAATAGAATCATATTGGAAATAACATCTAATGTAAATCAGATACAGATTATATTTATAGTAAATACAATTTCACCCATTATTTACTTTCAAATAACTGACGTAAATCATTTAAGAAGTGTTTCTTCATTTTAAATATCAAATCACTATTCTATGAGCAACACTCACCTAGAAACTGAGGCATCCCTACTATGAAGGCAATTAGCATCCCGGATGTGAAGCCAAAGGGCACCACTGCAGATGCCACTCCTCGGAAAGAACTCGGACACACTTCGGACAAGTAGAGTGACGCCACACATGTTGACAGACCTGTAACATCGGTAAAGAGGTTAGAAACGATGGGGAAAATGTTGACAGACCTGTAACATCGGTAAAGAGGTTAGAAACGATGGGAAACATGTTGCCAGACCTGTAACATCGGTAAAGAGGTTAGAAACGATGGGAAACATGTTGACAAACCTGTAACATCGGTAAAGAGGTTAGAAACGATGGGAAAAATGTTGACAGACCTGTTACATCGGTAAAGAGGTTAGAAACGATGGGAAACATGTTGACAGACCTGTAACATCGGCAAAGAGGTTAGAAACGATGGGAAACATGTTGACAGACCTGTAACATCGGTAAAGAGGTTAGAAACGATGGGAAACATGTTGACAGACCTGTAACATCGGTAAAGAGGTTAGAAACGATGGGAAACATGTTGACAAACCTGTAACATCGGTAAAGAGGTTAGAAACGATGGGGAAAATGTTGACAGACCTGTTACATCGGTAAAGAGGTTAGAAACGATGGGAAACATGTTGACAGACCTGTAACATCGGCAAAGAGGATAGAAACGATGGGAAACATGTTGACAGACCTGTAACATCGGTAAAGAGGTTAGAAACGATGGGAAACATGTTGACAGACCTGTGACATCGGTAAAGAAGTTACAAACGATGGGAAACATGTTGAGTTTTTCAAATTCTTGATTTAGTGCGTGAAAAACAGTTTGAAAAAGTGTTTGGCAGTGTGTATTGGGCATTAGATAATGATATTGAATATTTTATACGAATTAAATTTCTTCAGTTATAGGATCTATAATTTTATAATTGTTATTAGGGAATGTAAACAAATATTTATACAGTATGGGCCACAAAAATGTTTCCACTTTTTCAAATACTTGTAAATCGTTAGCCAATTGACGAAAACACTGTATCTTGGTCTTTTTTTCTCCGCCTTTTTTTGTACTATTAACAGGAAAAAACAATTTTGAACGGATGGAAATAGTTTAAGAACAGGTAAGCAAAGAGTGAGGGTGATTATATTTGTCATTGCGCAAAGGTCATTCTTAGAGCTAACTCTGTGATTTTACTTACTAAAAGGCAATGAATAAAAGGGGAAAAATTTTTAATGGTAGACATTATAATGCAGGGTGCTTAGATTTCTTCCTTGGAAAATAGAACAGCTTCAGTGACATTTTGATTTTATTGAAGTTTTTACTGGGAATATTCGTTTTTCGCTTGTTCATTGCATGGTTAAGGCCCGCTTCACACTTGCATTTTTAACAGAACGTAAAAAAGCTCTTGTTAAAATGTGTTCACACTTGCGTTTTTTCATCTCTGAAGTAAAAATTTAATGTGATTTTTCCATCAGCGACAAAAAAAAACTCAAGTGTAACCACATTTTAAGAGGAGCTTTTTTCCCTGCGGTGTTAAAAATGCAAGTGTGAACAAGCGAAGAACGAATAGTCAGAGTGAAAACTTATTTGAGATCAAAATGTAACTGAAATTGTTCAATTTCTAAGGAAGAAGTGAAAGCACCTTGCATTAAAATGTCTACCATCATAATTTTTTTCCTTTTATTCACAGCCTTTTATAAGTAAAATCACAGAGTTAGCTCTAAGAATAACCTTCGCGCAATGACAAAATTAATCACCCTCACTTTTTTCTTACCTGTTCTTAAACTATTTCCATCAGTTCAAAATTGTTTTTACCTGTTAATAGTACAATAAGTGGCGGAGAAAAAGAAACCAAGATATAGTGTTTTCGTCCATTGGTTAACGATTTACAAGTATTTGAAAAAGCGGAAACATTTTTGTGGCCCATACTGTAATTTTATTAATTGAAATCTCTGATAATAATTAGTGGCAACCTAGCTAGTATAACCAATAAAACTATCAGCTTATCATTTTGAAAGGAAAAAAAGCCTTTAATGTTGCTAATATGAGCATGAAAAGCCTTTAATGTTGCTAATAACAGCATGAAAAGTCTTTGTTGTTTGTAGTATGACTATGAAAGGGCCAATATGAGTGTGAAAATTCTTTACTGTTGCTAATACGAATATGAAAATCTTTTAATTTGGATAATATGAGTATGAAAAGTCTTTACTGTTGCTAATAATAGCATGAAAAGTCTTTACTGTTGCTAATAATAGCATGAAAAGTCTTTACTGTTGCTAATAATAGCATGAAAAGTCTTTACTGTTGCTAATAATAGCATGAAAAGTCTTTACTGTTGCTAATAATAGCATGAAAAGTCTTTACTGTTGCTAATAAAAACATGGAAAGTCTTTACTGTGGCTAATAATAGCATGAAAAGTCTTTACTGTTGCTAATAATAGCATGAAAAGTCTTTACTGTTGCTAATAGTAGCATGAAAAGTCTTTACAGTTGCTAATAATAGCATGAAAAGTCTTTACTGTTGCTAATAATAGCATGGAAAGTCTTTTCTGTTGCTAATAATAGCATGAAAAGTCTTTACTGTTGCTAATAATAGCATGAAAAGTCTTTACTGTTGCTAATAATAGCATGAAAAGTCTTTACTGTTGCTAATAATAGCATGAAAAGTCTTTACTGTTGCTAATAAAAACATGGAAAGTCTTTACTGTGGCTAATAATAGCATGAAAAGTCTTTACTGTTGCTAATAATAGCATGAAAAGTCTTTACTGTTGCTAATAGTAGCATGAAAAGTCTTTACAGTTGCTAATAATAGCATGAAAAGTCTTTACTGTTGCTAATAATAGCATGGAAAGTCTTTTCTGTTGCTAATAATAGCATGAAAAGTCTTTACTGTTGCTAATAATAGCATGGAAAGTCTTTTCTGTTGCTAATAATAGCATGAAAAGTCTTTACTGTTGCTAATAATAGCATGAAAAGTCTTTACTGTTGCTAATAATAGCATGAAAAGTCTTTACTGTTGCTAATAGTAGCATGAAAAGTCTTTACAGTTGCTAATAATAGCGTGAAAAGTCTTTACTGTTGCTAATAATAGCATGGAAAGTCTTTTCTGTTGCTAATAATAGCATGAAAAGTCTTTACTGTTGCTAATAATAGCATGAAAAGTCTTTACTGTTGCTAATAGTAGCATGAAAAGTCTTTACAGTTGCTAATAATAGCATGAAAAGTCTTTAATGTTGCTAATAATAGCATGGAAAGTCTTTACTGTTGCTAATAATAGCATGAAATGTCTTTACAGTTGCTAATAATAGCATGAAAAGTCTTTACTGTTGCTAATAAAAACATGGAAAGTCTTTACTGTGGCTAATAATAGCATGAAAAGTCTTTACTGTTGCTAATAATAGCATGAAAAGTCTTTACTGTTGCTAATAGTAGCATGAAAAGTCTTTACAGTTGCTAATAATAGCATGAAAAGTCTTTACTGTTGCTAATAATAGCATGGAAAGTCTTTTCTGTTGCTAATAATAGCATGAAAAGTCTTTATTGTTGCTAATAATAGCATTAGAAGTCTTTACTGTTGCTAATAATAACATGAAAAGTCTTTACTGTTGCTATTAATAGCATGAAAAGTCTTTACTGTTGCTAATAATAGCATGAAAAGTCTTTACTGTTGCTAATAATAGCATGAAAAATCTTTATTGCTGCTTATAATAGCATGAAAAGTCTTTACTGTTGCTAATAATAACATGAAAAGTCTTTACTGTTGCTATTAATAGTATGAAAAGTCTTTACTGTTGCTAATAATAGCATGAAAAGTCTTTACTGTTGCTTATAATAGCATAAAAAGTCTTAACTGTTGCTAATAATAGGATGAAAAGTCTTTACTGTTGCTAATAATAGCATGAAAAGTCTTTACTGTTGCTATTAATAGTATGAAAAGTCTTCACTGTTGCTAATAATAGCATGAAAAGTCTTCACTGTTGCTAATAATAGCATGAAAAGTCTTCACTGTTGCTAATAATAGCATGAAAAGTCTTTACTGTTGCTAACAATAGCATGAAAAGTACTGTTGGTAGTTTGACTAGGCTTACCTGTTGCCAGTCCAGATACTAGTCTCCCAAACAAAAGCAGCTCTACGAAAGACAGACGAAAGCACAGGAAGAAAGAACAGCAGCAAACGATGTTCAGAAACATGATGATTAGCAGGGTTTCCTTCCTGAACAAAAGAAACTAATTAAACAATAGATGAAAAATAATACGCTAAAGTAACTTAATCTTAATCGATTATGAGAACTTTTGTCATGTTACAATAAAATCATTAACAATCCTAATCAAAAACAGCTACTTCATTTTAATTTAATGTAAGTAGCTAGCAATTGAAACAATTACGAACAGTTAATTAAATAGTGGTGTTATTTACCGTAGATATAATGAATGCATCACTCTATACTCAATAAATTGTATCTGGAAACAAATCATTGATTTAGAGACCTCAAAGAGTGACGATCAAAATACAGACAATGAAGGAAAATTTCATAAATGAATGAATAATTTCTCTTTCCAATTATCTGTTGCTTTAATGTCTAATCTCTACCTTGACTAGTATGGCAATGGCTGGGTTCTAAATATAGTTAACCTTCTGTAGAACTTTTGTACAACCACAGTCATGTGGTTAGTGTGTTAACACACGGTATGAAAACACTATTAGTTATTATGCTATGTATGTTAACCTTTTGTGGGGTGAGGAGGGGGGGGGGTTCTATTCCAGATGAAAGAATACTTACTGTTGTAATATTTTATTAATTGATTCAGGTTTTTCCTTATTTCTCTGAAGGGTAAATTAAACTACACAATTAATAACTAAGATTTATAACTTATTGAGAAGGTGGAAAACTGTAATAGACTGGTATGAAACAGGTACTAAACTAGACAGTGAAACAGAGTACTACCAGACAGTGAAACAGATTACTACCAGACAGTGAAACAGATTACTACCAGACAGTGAAACAGATTACTACCAGACAGTGAAACAGATTACTACCAGACAGTGAAACAGATTACTACCAGACAGTGAAACAGAGTACTACCAGACAGTGAAACTGAGTACTACCAGCCAGTGAAACTGAGTACAACCAGACAGTGAAACTGAGTACTACCAGCCAGTGAAACTGAGTACTACCAGACAGTGAAACAGAGTACTACCAGACAGTGAAACTGAGTACTACCAGACACTGAAACTGAGTACTACCAGACAGTGAAACTGAGTACTAGCAGCCAGTGAAACTGAGTACAACCAGACAGTGAAACTGAGTACTACCAGACAGTGAAACTGAGTACTACCAGCCAGTGAAACTGAGTACAACCAGACAGTGAAACTGAGTACTACCAGACAGTGAAACAGAGTACTACCAGCCAGTGAAACTGAGTACTACCAGACAGTGAAACAGAGTACTACCAGACAGTGAAACTGAGTACTACCAGCCAGTGAAACTGAGTACAACCAGACAGTGAAACTGAGTACTACCAGACAGTGAAACAGATTACTACCAGACAGTGAAACAGATTACTACCAGACAGTGAAACAGATTACTACCAGACAGTGAAACAGAGTACTACCAGACAGTGAAACTGAGTACTACCAGCCAGTGAAACTGAGTACAACCAGACAGTGAAACTGAGTACTACCAGCCAGTGAAACTGAGTACTACCAGACAGTGAAACAGAGTACTACCAGACAGTGAAACTGAGTACTACCAGACACTGAAACTGAGTACTACCAGACAGTGAAACAGAGTACTAGCAGCCAGTGAAACTGAGTACAACCAGACAGTGAAACTGAGTACTACCAGACAGTGAAACTGAGTACTACCAGCCAGTGAAACTGAGTACAACCAGACAGTGAAACTGAGTACTACCAGACAGTGAAACTGAGTACTACCAGCCAGTGAAACTGAGTACTACCAGACAGTGAAACAGAGTACTACCAGACAGTGAAACTGAGTACTACCAGCCAGTGAAACTGAGTACAACCAGACAGTGAAACTGAGTACTACCAGACAGTGAAACAGATTACTACCAGACAGTGAAACAGATTACTACCAGAGAGTGAAACTGAGTACTACCAGCCAGTGAAACTGAGTACAACCAGACAGTGAAACTGAGTACTACCAGCCAGTGAAACTGAGTACTAACAACCAGTGAAACTGAGTACTACCAGAGAGTGAAACTGAGTACTACCAGCCAGTGAAACTGAGTACAAACAGACAGTGAAACTGAGTACTACCAGACAGTGAAACTGAGTACTACCAGACAGTGAAACTGAGTACTACCAGACAGTGAAACTGAGTACTACCAGACAGTGAAACTGAGTACTACCAGCCAGTGAAACTGAGTACAACCAGACAGTGAAACTGAGTACTACCAGACAGTGAAACTGAGTACTACCAGCCAGTGAAACTGAGTACTACCAGATAGTGAAACAGAGTACTACCAGACAGTGAAACTGAGTACTACCAGCCAGTGAAACTGAGTACAACCAGACAGTGAAACTGACTACTACCAGACAGTGAAACTGAGTACTACCAGACAGTGAAACTGAGTACAACCAGACAGTGAAACTGAGTACTACCAGACAGTGAAACTGAGTACTACCAGCCAGTGAAACTGAGTACAACCAGACAGTGAAACTGAGTACTACCAGACAGTGAAACAGAGTACTACCAGACAGTGAAACAGATTACTACCAGACAGTGAAGCAGATTACAACCAGACAGTGAAACTGAGTACTACCAGACAGTGAGACAGATTACTACCAGACAGTGAAACAGATTACTACCAGACAGTGAAACTGAGTACTACCAGACAGTGAAACAGATTACTACCAGACAGTGAAACTGAGTACTACCAGACAGTGAAACAGATTACTACCAGACAGTGAAGCAGATTACTACCAGACAGTGAAACTGAGTACTGTCAGACAGTGAAACAGGTTACTACCAGACAGTGAAACAGATTACTACCAGACAGTGAAACAGATTACTACCAGACAGTGAAACTGAAACTACCAGACAGTGAAACAGAGTACTACCAGACAGTGAAACAGATTACTACCAGACAGTGAAACTGAAAACTACCAGACAGTGAAACAGAGTACTACCAGACAGTGAAACTGAGTACAACCAGACAGTGAAACTGAGTACTACCAGACAGTGAAACAGATTACTACCAGACAATGAAACAGATTACTACCAGAGAGTGAAACTGAGTACTACCAGCCAGTGAAACTGAGTACAACCAGACAGTGAAACTGAGTACTACCAGACAGTGAAACTGAGTACTAACAGCCAGTGAAACTGAGTACTACCAGACAGTGAAACTGAGTACTACCAACCAGTGAAACTGAGTACAAACAGACAGTAAAACTGAGTACTACCAGACAGTGAAACTGAGTACTACCAGACAGTGAAACTGAGTACTACCAGACAGTGAAACTGAGTACTACCAGACAGTGAAACTGAGTACTACCAGACAGTGAAACAGAGTACTACCAGCCAGTGAAACTGAGTACTACCAGACAGTGAAACAGATTACTACCAGACAGTGAAACAGATTACTACCAGACAGTGAAACAGATTACTACCAGACAGTGAAATTGAAAACTACCAGACAGTGAAACAGAGTACTACCAGACATTGAAACAGAGTACTACCAGACAGTGAAACTGAGTCCTACCAGACAGTGAAACAGACACTGTACTACCAGACACTGAAGTAACTACCAGACACTGAAGTATCTACCAGACAGTGAAGTAACTACCAGACACTGAAGTAACTACCAGACACTGAAGTATCTACCAGACAGTGAAGTAACTACCAGACAGTGAAATAACTACCAGACACTGATGTAACTACCAGATAGTGAAGTAACTACCAGACAATCCTCACCTTCCAATCCTATCTGCTATTTTTGGTGCTAAGATGTTCCCCACCATTGCCCCTGCCACGAAAATGGACACGACTATTGCCCAGAGAGTTACTTCTGAGAACTGACTGAGGGACAGACCCCTGGCGGTGAGACCCTCATCTATCCACACTCTGATCACCTGGAAAAGAGGGAGAAATCATGTATATGATGTATACTATAACTGACTTATACAGTGATGTTCGATATGTACACCCAATTGTGCCTCTAAATAGCCACACAGGGTTTTTTTTAAGTCTTTCCACCAAATTTTTGTTAAATTCATCCTACTTTTTCCACGAGAATATAAGCAGAAACGATAAAATTATTATTTATTTTAGTTGGTATCCAAGATAACTGCAGGTATCATGGATACCGACTAAAATAAATAATAATTACTTCGATTTTTCTAATATGATTCAAAAGTCTCGTGGAAAAAGTAGGAGGAGCTTAGAAAAAAGTCTTGTGGAAAGACTTGAAAAACCCTGCGTGTGTACGGCTATTTAGAGTCAATGTATAATAGATAGCACGTGCTCATTATGTCATCAATTCTAATAGCAATAAAGATACTAATTCATAGGGAATGCTATGACCTCCTTCTCTTAAATGTGAAATATTTTCTTATATTACAACTACATGCTTTTTACGACCTGCAATATCGTAAAAAGCAATCCTGCAAGAGAAATGTATTGCATGTCCCTTTCAAAGAAATATCTTTGTTACACCTCAAATATTGTGAGAATGGTATAGGTAATAAGTTAATAACAGTCAATATATGATTTGTAATCGATATGTAGCTTTCAAGTCTTAAAGGTAATAAAGTGCAGTCATAAACAGGTCTAGGACATTTCGTCCACGGACATCTCGTCCACGGACATTTCGTCTACGGACATCTCATCCACGGACATTTCGTCCACGGACAATTCGTCCACGAATTTCTTTATTTTGTATTTTAAATCGTATATGGGATATATTTTTCACTATTACATTCATAGCCAGGTGTAACTATATAATATTATTATAGTGATTTAAACCGAACCATTTCATATGAACCCATGAAAAATGTTTATCTATCGATTAAAATAAGATATGCTAAATGGGTTGACTGTATCATTAAGTTATTTACTTACTATAATATTTTACATTAATTAATGATTTATGAGCATCCAAAATATGAAATAAGTGGGTACTAATAAGACTAAATCTTGAAACGTAAGAAAGAGAATAAAATAATTACAATAGAAGAAAATACTAATTATTTTATATGGTTCTATTATGAGTCTGAAATTATTGCACAATCCGATAACACAGATGTTTTGCCGTTCATATAATTAAACGTAACACTAAATTTTACCAATAGTTAGCTAATTCTTTTATATCATATTTAAATATAAATCACTTGTTTAGTAATATATACATACATGTATGTATTTTACGTATAGTCTCTGTTGAAAATATGTTATCATAAAAACTAATTTCTGAACCAATATTGCTTCTAATAAACTAATCTGAGTACTAATATTGATGTTTATGGTACATATTGTGAAAATACACTGCAAAAAAGGTAGTTATTGTGAATTTATAAAGAAAGTCTCCGTTTTCTATGTTTAAGTAGGTACTATAATAAGTTCGAGATATGTCTCGCTATTATTACAGATTTTATAAGACCGGGGCACAATAAAATCGAGGCCTGCCTCAGGCTGCCTGCATATCATTAGATAAAGTATTCAGTTTTATTATTTTCTTGTTGCCAGTCAGCAAGAGCAGGAGAAAAAGATTGCTATAAGAATTAAGGTAAAGACCATAAATTTATAATTACCATCAAAAAAGGGTGATTTCTACTTTTATATTGCAGAATATATATAAATAATATACAATAAACAACATCTACACATTATAATTATAATACAAAAATAGAGCATTCCGTGGACGAATTGTCCTGGACGAAATGTCCGTGGATGAGATGTCCGTGCAAGGTCATAAACATAGCTTCACTAAAAAGTGTATAAATTGAATCGGGAACATAAATAATGAAATATTACATATTTTACAATTTTTTTAAACCAATTAGTAATATTAAATTTGAATATTTAATATTTTGCATTTATAGTTGTTACGATCTAAAGTCAACAAACGTTAATTCTAGATATACCTTGAAAGGTGAAACGTAGGTACACAAATCACATTGAGTGACCGTGTGGGTTTATGCGAATAGTTCTTACCTAGATGTTATTGTTCATAAATATTAACATATGTATTTATTGTCAAAACAGTAAATTATACTTCAATATCGAACCTCTTCGGGGATGGGGATGGAACAAAAATACATATTATCACCTGAATGTGCATTTGTCTGTTGGTTGCTCTAAAAATATTTATGATTTGAATAATAATACGATTTAATTCCATGACTGAAATTATTGATATCCGGAAAACAGAAATCATGTTAGGATAACAGAAAATGTGGATAACAGAAAATGTGGATAACAGAAAATGTGGATAACAGAAAATGTGGATAACAGAAAATGTGGATAACAGAAAATGTGGATAACAGAAAATGTGGATAACAGAAAATGTGGATAACAGAAAATGTGGATAACAGAAAATGTGGATAACAGAAAATGTGGATAACAGAAAATGTGGATAACAGAAAAAGTAGGTAACAGAAAATGTGGATAACAGAAAAAATTCTGCATTTAAAAAAAAATCGAAAAACAAAATCAAATCCGGATTACCGTAAAATACGGAAAACAGAAAAATAATAGGAGTTAATTTGTATACACTAGGAAGTATATTATGACTTATACTTTTCTTATTTTATGTGAATAATATGAATGATGTGTCTTCTGTCTTTAGTGCTGTTCAATTTGTTACTACACTAACTGCATCTCAGGTGTTCTACTTACAGACTCTATTAATTCGAATAAACAGCTGTGATGATTTTTTCCATTCGAATTCGTGATATGAATATGATAATAATGTTTCAATATATAAATTAAATATATTGAAAAAGTTAAGTTTTTGTGTCCTAATCTAGAATTTAGATAGTAACTAAGTAAGTTGAAATATAATGTTCATTTGTCTAATGTTGTATATAAATTATCTAGGGTGGATGGCATACTGTGTTGTCGGTATACTATACAAGATTAGAAAGCTTTTACCTATAAAACCGTTGATAGCTTTATATTATTCTTTGCTCTACTCCTATGTTATTTATGCCAATATAAAATAGGGTGATACACTTGTGACTTTGCACACTTTTGAGATGCTTCAAAAACAACAATCAAAATAATAACGGGGAGTGAGTTCCCTCTCACGCAAGACATCTCTTTTTACCAAACAGTTATGCTATATATCCGTGATGTACATCAATATTTCTTACTAATACATTTTGGTAACATAAATTAGATATTTTAATAGTACTTGTAATACGAGACATGCATTTGATCCTGTAATCGATCATGATAGTCACTTTAACCAAGCAAAGTTATTCTGCTTCTAATTCATTTCTTCCTTCTTAATATAAATTCATTGCACGTCTTCAGGAAATCAATCCATAAATCCTTCTCAAACCAAAGGTTACGGAACTATTACATGAAATAGATTAGTATTTGTGTGTTCTTTAGTTAAATTGAATTTATAATACTGATTTTTGAACGCTATTGCTTCAATGGTTTGTCTGTCATTTTTATCTTCGTATTCTCTATAAGTTTTTATGCCCGAAAAACTCATATCTCACAGATAAGAGTTTATAACGGCTTGATTTAGATATGCTGTACTTCTTTCTTTTAAAATGTGCATTGTGTTAATCAATAAATACCTATATCCTTATATCTTACAAGTGACTATACAGGCAACTGTGTAAGTAAATATCCAAGTAATTTAGTAAGTAAGTAACCGTGTATAAAGTATTTACAATTCACAGTCTAATCAAACTGACCTCACTCGGTAGATAACGAAAAGAACATAACCTTGCACTGCAATGTAACACATGGTACATACGGTAACATACCTATAGGAATACATTACTAAAGTAGCTACCTAGTACTACTGAAGTAGGAGTCAACCTGACTCATCGCTCGAGTCAATGCTGGCAAAACTCCAATATTGGAGACTTTTCACTTGATTGACTGTACCTGAGTCAATCTGACTAAGAATTAGGAGTTAATATGACTCTTATTTATGAGTAAAATACTAGGATGAGTCAAATTGACTCACATTTATGAGCTGGTTTAGGGACAAACTGAAAGCTCAAATTTTAGTGAACTTGACTTGTATTATTTCTTCAGTGTGGTAACATAATATATGGAGTATTAGATAAAGTCCGATAAGGAGAGATAAGAACTGTTTTGATTTGACAAATAGTATATATGTACCTACTTATATAATACATTCAGGAGATGTAGTGAATATGCATTATAAACATATCAAATGCATTGTAGAAAAATGCATCGTAGGTAAATTATTTTGATTAAAGAAAATAATGTGCTTTGAATTGAAGGAAAAAATAATTAATTAAAGGAAAATAATTGAATCAAAGGAAAATCCATCGGATTTAAAGTATAAGACTGATATAATTTCAAAATGTACGGAAAGAAGATAGAATTAACATAATTTAATCAAATTTAAGTAATCTCTCGGTGCATTAAATGCCATGGGTAGACGAATGTATTGTTTGAATTTCTATTCAATGTGTAGGCCTATAGCTTTGTATTTTGAAAATAGGCCGAGTACCTATGACTTACTATTGATCTAGTGACTTACTCTAGTCAGATCTAACTTTTGTACCGATAGTACCTACTTTTTCGATGTTATCCTACCAGTACATTTTTATAGAGCTGAACCTTTTTATATTTGTGTTAATAAATACTAATAAGTTTTGTACTCACTTTTAATTTAATTTTAGTAAGAATAGAAGCAAATAAGTTAAGTGCAGGAGTGATTTGAAATAACTGACACTTTGGATTTTAAAAAACATAATGGAAATATTTATAATGTCAAAGGATTAATTTATAATTACGCATAATCGTATATTTATGCGTTTTTTTTTATAATTTATTTATTTTTTTATTTTTTTATATTTATTCTAAATTTGCTTAATGTTGTTTAATTGAATTATAACACTGGTGATTTTTTAACGTTTAATGACCTTTATTATGGCTATTTAAAATAGAGTATGTCTATGAATATTGAAACTGTAGACAAATTTAGATAAAATTTGCTGATTCATCATATCACACTATGCACAAAGTGTAATAATAAATTAACTACAAACATACACATCTACAACTTTACTTATTACTGAATAACAACAAATTGACACGATTTTAATCATTTCTTCTATGGTAATCTGATCGTTTTATTATAATTACAATTTAACACATTAAATAGAGTAATTACTAATAAAAATTCTCAATTTATTTCATAAATCGTAGAAAGAAATATGCAGTCAAAGAAAAGTATATATGTAGTGATTTACCTACTTTAAAGGTTCAGTTTACCTATTTTAAAGGTTCAGTTTACCTATTTTAAAGGTTCAGTTTACCTACTTTAAAGGTTCAGTTTACCTATTTTAAAGGTTCAGTTTACCTATTTTAAAGGTTCAGTTTACCTACTTTAAAGGTTCAGTTTACCTATTTTAAAGGTTCAGTTTACCTATTTTAAAGATTCAGTTTACCTATTTTAAAGGTTCAGTTTACCTATTTTAAAGGTTCAGTTTACCTATTTTAAAGGTTCAGTTTACCTATTTTAAAGGTTCAGTTTACCTATTTTAAAGGTTCAGTTTACCTATTTTAAAGGTTCAGTTTACCTATTTTAAAGGTTCAGTTTACCTATTTTAAAGGTTCTGTTTACCTATTTTAAAGGTTCTTTACAGTCTTCGGGAAAAAAGGAGCTTATTTCATAAAATTGTAGAAACAAAGTATATCTAGGAGCATAAATCTACAAACCGCATACGATTAAGTTCATGCAGTATATAATTCCTGATACTCTGTGGTTTCTAATACTCTGTGGTTTCTAATACTCTGTGGTTTCTAATACTCTGTGGTTTCTAATACTCTGTGGTTTCAATATTCTGTGGTTTCTAATACTCTGTGGTTTCTAATACTCTGTGGTTTCTAATACTCTGTGGTTTCTAATACTCTGTGGTTTCTAATTCTCTGTGGTTTCAAATATTCTGTGGTTTCTAATTCTCTGTGGTTTCTAATTCTCTGTGGTTTCTAATACTCTGTGGTTTCTAATACTCTGTGGTTTCTAATATTCTGTGGTTTCAAATATTCTGTGGTTTCTAATTCTCTGTGGTTTCTAATTCTCTGTGGTTTCTAATACTCTGTGGTTTCTAATACTCTGTGGTTTCTAATTCTCTGTGGTTTCTAATACTCTGTGGTTTCTAATACTCTGTGGTTTCTAATACTCTGTGGTTTCTAATACTCTGTGGGCAACAATAATTGTATGAAACACTAATCTGACGCTAAAAAAAAGAGTGTACACTCCTTGTTTTGATTTCCAATTTGAAATTTATAAACAAACAATGTATGTTTGACCTTCGTTTAAAATTTATATAGTTTCCTGAAGTGTATAAACATTTCTATTGTAAGTTTATCCAAATTAGTACTTTTAAAGAGATAATTAATATAACATTATTAATACCTACCTAATTGACAGTAAAAAAAAGGGTGTAGATTCTTTTTATATTGACTGACGATTAGGAACTCGGAAGTAAAACAGGTATTGTCGAGTTTTGATTAAAAAAGTCGTCATTGAACATAAATTAAAAATTGCTTGGAGGGGGACCATTAAATTTCGAATAGGGAAACTTTTCTAATTGTAATACATGTATATAAATTAAGATGAGTCTTGCAAGATTTAAAAACCATTACAGTGACTCTTTCCTCTGATAGTACATCATCACAGTGACTCTTTTCTCTGATAGTACATCATCACTTTCTCTGATAGTACATCATCACAGTGACTCTTTTCTCTGATAGTACATCATACAATCACTCTTTTCTCTGATAGTACATCATCACAGTGACTCTTTTCTCTGATAGTACATCATCACAGTGACTCTTTTCCCTGATAGTACATCATCACAGTGATTCTTTTTCTCTGATAGTACATCATCACAGTGACTCTTTTCTCTGATAGTACATCATCACAGTGACTCTTTTCTCTGATAGTACATCATCACAGTGACTCTTTTCCCTGAAAGTACATCATCACAGTGACTCTTTTCTCTGATAGTACATCACCACAGTGACTCTTTTCTCTGATAGTACATCATCACAGTGACTCTTTTCTCTGATAGTACATCATCACAGTGACTCTTTTCTCTGATAGCACATCATCACAGTGACTCTTTTCTCTGATAGTACATCATCACGGTGACTCTTTTCTCTGATAGTACATCATCACAGTGACTGTTTTCTCTGATAGAGCATCATCACAGTGACTCTTTTCTCTCATAGTACATCATCACAGTGACTGTTTTCTTTGATAGTACATCATCACAGTGGTGACTGTTTTCTCTGAAAGTACATGATCACAGTGACTCTTTTCTCTGATAGTACATCATCACAGTGACTGTTTTCTCATATTGTACATCATCTTAGTGACTCTTTTCTCTGATAGTACATCATCACAGTGACTGTTTTCTCTGATAGTACATGATCACAGTGACTCTTTTCTCTGAAAGTACATGATCACAGTGACTCTTTTCTCTGATAGTACATCATCACAGTGACTCTTTTCTCTGATTGTACATCATCACAGTGACTCTTTTCTCTAATAGTACATCATCACAGTGACTCTTTTCTCTGATAGTACATCATCACAGTGACTCTTTTCTCTGATAGTACATCATCACAGTGACTCTTTTCTCTGATAGTACATCATCACAGTGACTCTTTTCTCTGATAGTACATCATCACAGTGACTCTTTTCTCTGATAGTACATCATACAATCACTCTTTTCTCTGATAGTACATCATCACAGTGACTCTTTTCTCTGATAGTACATCATCACAGTGACTCTTTTCCCTGATAGTACATCATTACAGTGACTCTTTTCTCTGATAGTACATCATCACAGTGACTCTTTTCTCTGATAGTACATCATCACAGTGACTCTTTTCTCTGATAGTACATCACCACAGTGACTCTTTTCCCTGAAAGTACATCATCACAGTGACTCTTTTCTCTGATAGTACATCACCACAGTGACTCTTTTCTCTGATAGTACATCATCACAGTGACTCTTTTCTCTGATAGTACATCATCACAGTGACTCTTTTCTCTGATAGTACATCACCACAGTGACTCTTTTCTCTGATAGTACATCATACAATCACTCTTTTCTCTGATAGTACATCATACAATCACTCTTTTCTCTGATAGTACATCATCACAGTGACTCTTTTCTCTGATAGTACATCATCACAGTGACTCTTTTCCCTGATAGTACAACATCACAGTGACTCTTTTCTCTGATAGTACATCATCACAGTTACTCTTTTCTCTGATAGAGCATCATCACAGTGACTCTTTTCTCTCATTGTACATCATCAAAGTGACTCTTTTCTCTGATAGTACATCATCACAGTTACTCTTTTCTCTGATAGAGCATCATCACAGTGACTCTTTTCTCTCATAGTACATCATCACAGTGACTCTTTTCTTTGATAGTACATCATCACAGTGACTGTTTTCTCTGAAAGTACATGATCACAGTGACTCTTTTCTCTGATAGTACATCATCACAGTGACTCTTTTCTCTGATTGTACATCATCTTAGTGACTCTTTTCTCTGATAGTACATCATCACAGTGACTGTTTTCTCTGATAGTACGTCATCACAGTGACTCTTTTCTCTGATTGCACATCATCTTAGTGACTCTTTTCTCTGATAGTACATCATCACAGTGACTCTTTTCTCTGATAGTACATCATCACAGTGACTCTTTCCTCTGATAATACATCACCACAGTGACTCTTTTCTCTGCAAGTATTACTATAAACGTTAGGCTTACCTTCTCAGGAGTGTTCACCACCCCTAGCGAGTGGCCCGCAGGGAGAAGTGCCCCGAAGAGACAGCAGACAATCGCCAGCAGATGAGTTCTAGTCAGTCTATCCGTCATCTAGTGAATGGAGGAAAGAACAATGGTAAGGTATTTAATGGAAGAGCAACTCAGCATCTTTTACAGGAAAAATGTTAAATGAAATTCAGTAAGCTCAGTTTCATAGTTTCGGTCAGGTAAGAAAAAATATTTAATGATTATTATTTAACTTGTTATTTTAATTGGTATCCTTGATCCCTGCAAATAATAATTATTAAATATTTTTTCATGCGTGTTCGAAAATGTGGAACTGACCGATAATTCAAAACTTACCCTTCATCTCATAATAATAATATATATGTTTCATTACATAGCATTTTCAATGTGTTACTATAAAAAATATAGTAACTTCAATTATTATATAGTAAATTATAGAAAAAGAGTAATAAGTAATTATAGAAGTAAAGTTTTCTAAAATTAAATTTGGTTAATGTTTTACCTAGCTATGCATCAACAAATTAATTAGTTAATACATGTAGATAGCTAGGTACTATTATCACAAAAGAAATATTTCAATAGGGCTGACTGAACTTTATACCCATTTTATGTGAAGGGTAAACTAAACAGATAAAGTGAACTGTAGAACTTAAGTCTATATTCTTTCTGAAAATTATCTTACAGAGTTAGCTAACAATGATATTTCACAGCAATATTAAAATTTACTCACCTTGATGTGAGTTCTGTCAGCACTGACACCACACACCCTCTCAGCACAATGGCTCACACAGAACTGCAGCAGCTGCTTCTGAAGTTCTATGCCAAAAGGACACTGAGGCACAAATGGTACCGTCAATCAATATACTACACATTTTACTGTGTACAAACTCTCTGATTTCATGTGGTCATAATAATCTATAATGAAATAATACAGAGAATATGATTAAATAGTAAATTAAATTTTCAGTAAGTAAGTTTTATAACATCTTTTATAAATAATAATAACTAAGCCAATTGAATATTCTAGTCAATTTCTCCAAAATTATCTCCGTTTTGATTACCATTTTGATTTGACAATATTATTAACAGATTATTTCTTATCTTGCCATTAATCTAAAGAAAAATTGACGCCTTTTTATCAGCTATGGATCATAAGAATTAAATCAGAAATAATTATTAGATTATTTTAACACTAATATCACGCAGATTTATTAAGCACTCTATTATTAAATAGAAATAACACTAATGTGGTGATATAGAATGTACTTGATTTTTCTAATCTTGTTAGTGACACATATTAAACTGATAATATAACCATGGAAATGAGCTTAAACAATAAACATACAGCAAAAAGTGTACACTGACTAAAGACATGTTGACACTGGTAGAAATAACACAGAAAAAACGAAGAAACAGAATATAGTGAATTTGTAATTATGGTAATCTGTTGATCAAAATTTAGGTGATTTTTTTGCATTGATTACAATGTGAAATAATTATTTTG
The DNA here is from genome assembly GCA_947561585.1 of Caprella mutica. Classification (NCBI taxonomy): domain Eukaryota; kingdom Metazoa; phylum Arthropoda; class Malacostraca; order Amphipoda; family Caprellidae; genus Caprella; species Caprella mutica. The sequence continues at coordinate 69,266 of CANNZV010000573.1, read as the reverse complement.
TGGTTAATAACAAAACAAAAATAATAACAAATTCATAACTGAAAAAATGTTCAACCAAATTGCCTGAAACTTCGTGAGACAATTGGTCAATGTCTAGTTACCTGCTGGTAGAATTTTAAGAGCGACCCGGTAAAAGGTCAAGGTCATGGTCATTTATAACTCAAAAATTATACAACGTATCGCATGAAACTTTGTGGGACGATTGGTCAATATCCAGGAGCCATATAAGTTTTGGGAGCAATCAGGTCAAAGGTCAAAGATCAAGGTCAAGGCCATTTATAATTCGAAAGTATTCAACCCAATCTCCTGAAATTTGAAGGGACAATTATTCAATGTCCAGGAACAATTTGATAAAGGTTTAGGAGCGATCCGTTGAAAGATTAAAGATCAAGGTCAAGGCCCTTTATAACTCAAAAATTCAAAGGTGTTAAGCCAAATTGCCTGAAATTTGGTGTAACGATTGGTCAATCACCAGGAATCACCTATTTAAGTTTTGGGAGCGATCTGGTCAAAGGTCAAGGTCATTTATAACTCACTAACTCAAAAAGTATGCAACCATAGTGCATGAAACTTGGTGGGACGATTCATCATTAACCTTGTCAAATGTTGAGGTCAAGGTCATATATAAGCGGCGGCGAAGGTATGCACTCTACCGAATGCACGTAAACTACTTATCATGATGATGTTTTAATGGTACGCCTTCAATTGTTTTAATGAAAGTAGTAGATGTACAAAAAAAACAGAATTGTGGTTGATGAAAGTTGGACGGTTTTGAACATTCAATATTATTACCTTCTCAGAATGCTGAAGGTTATATTTTAGACGGCATTGAATTATTCAATACTCAAAAAATTTTCAACCAAATTTCCTAAAATTTTGTGAGACGATCGGTTAATGTCCTGGAACCTGCTGGTAGAATATTGGGAGCGATCCGGTTAAAGGTCGAGGTCAAGGTCATTTATAACTCAAAAAGTATTCAACCATACTGTATGAAACTTGGTGGGACGATTTGTCAATATCCAGAAACTATTTGTTTAACTTTTGAGATTGATCGGGTCAAAGGTCAAAGATCAAGGTCAATGTCATATAAAAGTTAATTAAAAACAAAAGCATTCAACCAAATTGCCTGAAATTTGATAGAGCGATCCGGTCAAAGGTCAATGTCATTTATAACTCAAAAACAATTCAACCAAAATTGCATGGAATTTAGTGGGACTATTGGTCATTACCTAGGAACCATTTGTAAGATTTTGGGAGCGATCGGGTCAAGATTATTTATAACTCAATATTTCAAAAAGTAATCAACAAAGTTCCGTTCCCCCTCTCCCCCCGAAAAAACGCAAAATAAAATCCCTACTCCCCCTTCATTTTTTGGCTTAGAAGGGAGGAAGGCATTTTGTTCAGAATAAGTGTTCAGAACGGCCAATTTTCGATTTTATTTTATATTTTCTTATTCTCATTATTTCTTTTTTTTAACAGTAGTACTATATTGATTAAATGAAACATACTAGAAAGAAACAAACACTACTTCATAACATACCTTTTTTGTTATTTTTGCCTCCTCCCGCTCCTCTCCCCTCCTTTCCCCTCCTTTCCCCTCTCCCCCAGCTCCTCACCCCTCCCCTTTTTAAGGCACTTGCAGACAACTGTCATAACTAAAATTTTTACACATGATTTGTCTTTTTATGCTAAAAAAAATTTTGGAAAAATATTTCAAATTTCGGTGAGACACTCCCCTTAAGTTCATATTCGTAGTAGCGGTCATATAAGCACTGCACTCTGAACTGACGATTATGCTTATAGATATTATATGTTTAAATTCTATTTTTTATTGATTAGGGTAAGTTCTAAATTATCGGTCAGTACCCCATTTTCGGACACGAAAGAAAATACAATATAATAATTATTATTTAATTTTTATTATATCGTTTTTTCTACTGGGGTACTGACCGATAATTTAGAACTTACCCTAGTATTAGATCACATTAAAACCAAGCCTGAATAATTTTAATGTATTCCACTTATAAGTACAATTGCCATTTTACTATTATTTACTACTCGAAATAATTAGGAATTGTCACTCATCATCTCGACATTACCATGTAATTACGAGGTATTAAAAACCGTTTAGTCACGACCAAACCGCGTGATTTCATATTTTCTGTCGTTGCAAGTTACCCTTTAAGTTAGTGTATCCTGCGAGTAAGTGTCTTTTTCTCTACGCTACATTCACTTTAAAATGTAACATATTAAACAACTCTGCCCAGTGAAAACCTTCTTAAAAGATATTTCCAATGCAAACAAAATGATTTGAAATGAAAATAACTTAATATTAGTAATTATTTCAATTGAAATCATTCCATAAGTAACTGTAAATAACACGTGTGAATTAACTTTTCAAGTTAATTCACAAGTGCATAATTGACTTACATCCCTCCTCTGTGAATTGTCTATTGAATTCAATTGCCCTAAATTTTAACGCCGATTTTCATCATCACATCCATACTGCGATATATTTTTTTAATAAATAGAAAAATGCAAAGGTAGAATGACTGTTGATCTATAAAAACATATATATAATTAATTTACTCAGTTTAGACTTAGGTAATATCTAATTACAATATTATGATCAATTAATATTATTTTTTGCATAATATTCACAATGAAGAAGTCTATAATGTTCAGTATTATTATTCCATTAACAATTGCAAGTGATTTTTTTTTTTTTTTTTTGCTAACCTTAGTAAATTCAGGTGAAATACAGAAAGGTGAAATACAAAATGTATGCCAATTACTAAAAAACAAACATATCATAACATTTTATCCAAGATCTAGAGTAACGACAACTTCAAATGCAAACCACTTTTTAATACCTATTATATCTTTCTATTTAATTTATTATGGAACTTCTTTTTTATGTATTTATTGAATTTTGAATTTATTTTATTTTTTTATTTACACCTATGCTGCTTCTTTCTGTATCTTTGAACTCTACAATTAGTTAATATTAGTTAATAAATTTCAAAAGTTTAGGTTCTAAAAAATATTGACAGTTTAGCAGAAAACTTTTAAAGCAAATATTCAAAGTTAAAATTTCATTTTGTATTCAGAAAAATATTATTTTTTGTATTATTTAAGCGAAACTCAAATATGACTTTATGCAAATAGTATATAATTATATATGCACCATTGCACGTATTTTGCACGAATTAAAGAGGATATGTTTATTTTCCACGAATCTATGGGACGAAGAACACTTCCAGTGATGACTTACGGATTTTATAAGGTGGGATTGAGTAATAAAAGCACTTTTAATTGACAGAACAGTTTATTTAGACAAAGAATTTCATAGCTAATTAGGACTGATACAAAATGCTTACATTTTCAAGTAGAGTCGAGATTTAATGCAGACACTGTACATAGAGGCACTGAGATACCAAGAAGTACTGAGAGCTCAGGGGGTTTGGTGTATTTCCTCGAACATAAGATATCAGCAATTTAATATAAGTTCAGAGCAATCTAATAAAGTATTACAAACTCATATATAAAACACTATAACATATATCATTAAGTATATTAATATTCAAAATGATACTGGCTTTTTTCACCTGTTTCACCTATCAGGTCTAGTAAGTACTGATGCTAAAAGTCCTAATGACTTTTTATTAAACAGAACACAAAAACAATTGCTATAAAAATAAAAAGCATTAATAAATTAATTCATCACACTTCCCGACGAAGATAGAAACACAATTCCAGTCTAGAAATAAACAGTATATTATTATGGTCAAAGTAAGTGTTATTGCGAAGAAGTTAAGTTAAGAAATAATAATATTTGAAAATCCTTTTTCAAACCAAGATGCTCTTTTTATAATTTTAACATACTAATTAGTTAATGTTGAATTTTATCAATAACCTTGAATTCTGATGGTACGTTGTTGCTAATTATTATTAATCAATGGTACTAAAAAATACTATATGGTAATTAGAAGATTACCGATTCTATTAAATACTGTCAGTGAATGCGAGAACAATGTTCATAGTGTTAACAATTCGTAGAACATTTAAAGTACCTAGCAACTGATGGTGAGAGTGAGGGAGGTATTAGTGTGTAGAGTGAGGGAGGTATTAGTGTGTAGAGTGAGGGAGGTATTAGTGTGTAGAGTGAGGGAGGTATTAGTGTGAAGAGTGAGGGAGGTATTAGTGTGTAGAGTGAGGGAGGTATTAGTGTGAAGAGTGAGGGAGGTTTTAGTGTGTAGAGTGAGGGAGGTATTAGTGTGTAGAGTGAGGGAGGTATTAGTGTGTAGAGTGAGAGAGGTATTAGTGTGAAGAGTGAGGGAGGTATTAGTGTGAAGAGTGAGGGAGGTATTAGTGTGAAGAGTGAGGGAGGTATTAGTGTGTAGAGAGAGAGAGGTATTAGTGTGTAGAGTGAGGGAGGTATTAGTGTGTAGAGTGAGGGAGGTATTAGTGTGTAGAGTGAGAGAGGTATAAGTGTGAAGAGTGAGGGAGGTATTAGTGTGAAGAGTGAGGGAGGTATTAGTGTGAAGAATGAGGGAGGTATTAGTGTGAAGAGTGAGGGAGGTATTAGTGTGTAGAGAGAGAGAGGTATTAGTGTGTAGAGTGAGGGAGGTATTAGTGTGAAGAGTGAGGGAGGTATTAGTGTGAAGAGTGAGGGAGGTATTAGTGTGAAGAGTGAGGAAGGTATTAGTGTGTAGAGAGAGAGAGGTATTAGTGTGTAGAGTGAGGGAGGTATTAATGTGAAGAGTGAGGGAGGTATTAGTGTGTAGAGTGAGGGAGGTATTAGTGTGTAGAGTGAGGGAGGTATTAGTGTGTAGAGTGAGGGAGGTATTAGTGTGTAGAGTGAGGGAGGTATTAGTGTGAAGAGTGAGGGAGGTATTAGTGTGTAGAGAGAGAGAGGTATTAGTGTGTAGAGTGAGGGAGGTATTAATGTGAAGAGTGAGGGAGGTATTAGTGTGTAGAGAGAGAGAGGTATTAGTGTGTAGAGTGAGGGAGGTATTAATGTGAAGAGTGAGGGAGGTATTAGTGTGTAGAGAGAGAGAGGTATTAGTGTGTAGAGTGAGGGAGGTATTAGTGTGTAGAGTGAGGGAGGTATTAGTGTGTAGAGTGAGGGAGGTATTAGTGTGTAGAGTGAGGGAGGTATTAGTGTGTAGAGAGAGAGAGGTATTAGTGTGTAGAGTGAGGGAGGTATTAGTGTGTAGAGTGAGGGAGGTATTAGTGTGTAGAGTGAGGGAGGTCTTAGTGTGTAGAGTGAGGGAGGTATTAGTGTGTAGAGTGAGGGAGGTATTAGTGTGTAGAGTGAGGGAGGTATTAGTGTGTAGAGTGAGGGAGGTATTAGTGTGTAGAGTGAGGGAGGTACTAGTGTGTAGAGTGAGGGAGGTACTAGTGTGTAGAGTGAGGGAGGTATTAGTGTGTAGAGAGAGAGAGGTATTAGTGTGTAGAGTGAGGGAGGTATTAGTGTGTAGAGTGAGGGAGGTATTAGTGTGTAGAGTGAGGGAGGTCTTAGTGTGTAGAGTGAGGGAGGTATTAGTGTGTAGAGTGAGGGAGGTATTAGTGTGTAGAGTGAGGGAGGTATTAGTGTGTAGAGTGAGGGAGGTATTAGTGTGTAGAGTGAGGGAGGTACTAGTGTGTAGAGTGAGGGAGGTATTAGTGTGTAGAGTGAGGGAGGTATTAGTGTGTAGAGTGAGGGAGGTATTAGTGTGTAGAGTGAGGGAGGTATGAGTGTGTAGAGTGAGGGAGGTATTAGTGTGTAGAGTGAGGGAGGTATTAGTGTGTAGAGTGAGGGAGGTATTAGTGTGTAGAGTGAGGGAGGTCTTAGTGTGTAGAGTGAGGGAGGTATTAGTGTGTAGAGTGAGGGAGGTATTAGTGTGTAGAGTGAGGGAGGTATTAGTGTGTAGAGTGAGGGAGGTATTAGTGTGTAGAGTGAGGGAGGTATTAGTGTGTAGAGTGAGGGAGGTATTAGTGTGTAGAGTGAGTGAGGTATTAGTGTGTAGAGTGAGGGAGGTATTAGTGTGTAGAGTGAGGGAGGTATTAGTGTGTAGAGTGAGGGAGGTATTAGTGTGTAGAGTGAGGGAGGTCTTAGTGTGTAGAGTGAGGGAGGTATTAGTGTGTAGAGTGAGGGAGGTATTAGTGTGTAGAGTGAGGGAGGTATTAGTGTGTAGAGTGAGGGAGGTATTAGTGTGTAGAGTGAGGGAGGTATTAGTGTGTAGAGTGAGGGAGGTATTAGTGTGTAGAGTGAGGGAGGTATTAGTGTGTAGAGTGAGGGAGGTATTAGTGTGTAGAGTGAGTGAGGTATTAGTGTGTAGAGTGAGAGAGGTATTAGTGTGTAGAGTGAGAGAGGTATTAGTGTGTAGAGTGAGAGAGGTATTAGTGCGAAAATAACTAATTGTAATTTATCTAGTTTTTTAATTTAAATATTATTGAAATATGTATAATTTACATATATTATGTTTCTGAGTTTCACAAGCATTATCTTCAATATAAAGACTGTGATAGTAAATTTTTCATAAAATTTAACTATCTATTTTCACGTCATAAAATAGGAGAAATTCTCTTTATTATGGGTACGCTATTGATGTATATTTATTGATTTGAAATATGTATCGATGGGGTAAATGTTTTTAATTGGAAAGAATAGGGAAAAATGTTTAGTAATTATAAAAAAATATTTGTTAATTCTAATTTATATACTTACTCGCTTAGTTAATGAATTTATATATTTGTTGCTTAACTCTACTATCTATTAAACATTGTAAGTTGAACATTGAAGCGCTCACGACCTTCATTGCTATTTATTGGTTACCAAGGAAATCTGTTTCTAGCGGTGAAATACAGAAGGTCTGATCTCAAGCGATAGTCAGACTTCAGGCACTGTGCAATAGAGACTATTTTAGCTATTGGTAAGTAAAAGGCAGCAGTTCGGAGGCTAAGGTGGCTGAAGTAGTCATAGATACGAACTGGCCTGCTCTAACTGTCATCACACAGACGGTAGTGAAGCGTCAGTACACACTAAAGCTACTGACTTTAATGCAGTAACTGCCTAAGAAGACTGTACTCGATTTAGAGTGTACCGTCAGAGTGACTCTTGGATTCAGTTGTGAAAAAGTTACACCGAGTGGAACTGGCATTGCTGTGACTGTTAGAAACAGAAATTTGAAGAAAAAATAGAATACAATCATTGCAAATTGAACTGAAGTAGATCTACGATGAAGAATTTTATTATTCTTTTCATATCCCTGCATGGTAAGATTATGAAATTAGTATTACCTCTGATATCCTATTGACCTTCATTCAGAATCAATAATATACCTAGATACAAAGTTACTTGATTTTCGTAGGCATTATTTAGAACATAAAATTTAACTGATAAAAACTAATAATATTCAGAAAATTGTTATCGTTATAGTTTCTAATAATCTATTAAAATTTTCTATTCTATTCAAACTATCAATTTACAAAATCTCAGTGCGATTTAGAACTGTAAACTAATAAATACTAAAAAAAATTGACAACCATTACATTATTGTATATGTAACAATTATTATAGAAATATATGAAGTATTAAATATATTTCATGAAGCAGTAGTTACGTTAAAATAGTTGAATTCATATTTTTCTTAAACAAGACACAAAAATCTTGAAAGGATTAGCAGACTCAGCGTTGACAAATTTTTTATTATACTCAAGCTTTCAAATTGATATCCAATTCATCATCAGTAGAAGTACATAAATTAAAAAGAAGAAGCAATGCCTAATATGATCACCTGAAGTAAATATGATACCGACCTACTATATTACAAAAATCTGTAACTTTTTAAATAAATTACCAATTCTAGAATTAAATAAAAATTAAAAAATTGTATGCTAAATATGAAATCAATAGAAATTAAAGTAAAACCTCCTAAAAAATGCATTAAAATGTTAAAATAAAGAGAGGAAAGATGAACAAAGAAGTGACACAAGAACAGACAGAGAAAACAGTGAAGTAAATGATCTGAATCTCTTTACAGTTACAACCATCCTCAAATTAATTTATGATATTACACCATTTCTAATTCCTACACTCAACCTCTGTAAACAAAAATAGAACAACTCTACCAATTATATTATTATACAAATGTATTTATATGTGATAATATAACAAGTAAAGTCTAATAATCATCATTTACAGCGGTTAACTATAGGAATCAAAGCCGGTGTAACATCATAAGCTCTATTGATGGAGATAGGGTGGTTGATCCAGATGAACATTCAGTTGAGTTTGAACCTTTTCCCTCAAAGACACAAATAGTAATTCCAAATATACCCGTTGCTTTATAAAAATTCAAAAAGAGATTTGATGAGATAGTTTATCGATCAAACTAGAATTTTTTAATCTAAGTCATAAGGTAATTGAAAACATACTCACACTGAGAAAAAATACGAGTCAAATTGACTCAAGATATGAGTTCCCACTTTGTCCCAAAACCGGCTCAAAAATGGATGTCAATTTGACTCATCCTATCATTTTACTTAAAAACAAGAGTCAGAGTGACTTCTAATTCTTAGTCAGATTGACTCAGGTAGAGTCAATCAAGGAAAAGACTCCAATATTGAAGTTTTGCCAGCCTTGACTCAAGCGATGAGTTATGCTGACTCGATCATTTTATATTTATAATTGATATTGTTAGAGATTAAATCAACTAAATATTTGATAACCTTCGAAATGTAGGTATATATGAATGTATCACTTAGAAAAATTGCGAGTCAACCTGACTCATCGTTTGAGTCAAGGCTGACAAAACTCCAATATTGGAGTCTTTTATTCTTGATTGACTCTACTTGAGTCAATCTGACTATGAATTAGAAGTCAATATGACTCTTGGTTTGGAGTAAAATATTAGGATGAGTCAAATTGACTCACAATTCTGAGCCGGTTTTGGGACAAACTGAAAACTCTAATTTTGAGTCAATTTGACTCGTTTTTTCAGTGTATATATATTTAAAATATTATTTATTTCACCGTATTTAAAAAAACACATAACAAAATAATCCAACAGTCATAAGAAATGTACCTACCCAGACTTTAATTTTTCACAACTTTTTCAAATGAAATACTATTTCAGTCATCAAGATAGCAAATTAATTATGAATTAAATAGGTTTTATGAAATAGATGGAATGGGTTAACCTCTATTTTTCATTGTAGACTTAAAAATAAACCTATGTAAATTCAGTAATATAATTTTCTAAATAAAATGTACGTATATGGTGTTTCAGAATTAAGACAAAAACTTTTTGATATATAAACAATTAAATATATTTTTAAATTGAAAAAGTCAATTTTGATTTCTAATATTGCAATTCAAAGGTGAATAATAAGCAAACGACAATGTTTCATTTATTCGATAAAGTTAAACTTTTAACGAACTGTAGATTTCAGTCCAGGAACAGGTAAATGCATCGCAAGCGGCACGTAGGTATATCTGTTCTTGTTGAGTTAATTCCAATCAACTTAAATATTTGCACTCAGACTCGAGAGAAGTGTGAGGAGTAGCTGAGACATTGTCTTTTAAATTGACCAGATAGAAAAATCTAACGGATTGAGGTCTAGCCAGACATCTTTGCCTTTGAATCCAGGTTTGGGTCAAATTGGAACCATGTGATGGTGCTGAGTCCTGTTGGAGACTACATAGTGAAAACTGAAAGTGTTTTTTAGCCCAAGTAACAATTTAGATTTCAGAATGAGAGAGATGTATCTTTCTGAATTCAATTTCACCATGCAAGGACTAATACGAGGGAGGATCTTCCAATGGCCATCAACGAAATTTTGCTAACACTGGTTTCTCCTTGTCAGTTTAGGATGAGATCGACATGTGTTTCGACGCAACTTCTCCCGCTTGATTTTGCAATGTCTGTTCGTTTAGTTTACAATCTCATCCTGGTTAATCAGAGTTTGAACCAGTCCACCTGTACTCTTTAACAATTTTCAAACATTTGAACGATCTAGGACCATGATATAGAATATGAATTTGAAATCAAAATGTATGACATAGTAAGATTCAATTTATTCAAAACATCCATTTTGAAATATTTCTTTCATACGCGAATGGGGTTGCCTTTATTCTGAAACACCCTGTAATATTAATTAAGTAAACATTGATTATTCAATACTGAAAACATATATGTGATATCATCTCCATCCACAGTGCTTCAATCCAGTGTCCAGGGGTCTGAAAATTGCAAGTGTGTGGATGAATGGACCTCCACTCTCCCCAAGAGGATAAAGGCTTTCAAAGACCCACCCACCACCGATAAATATGAGTACCTTGGAGTCATCGTGGGGGCAATGGATGCCTTCTTCAAACCCTGCATATGCACTGACGGTGAGATGTAACACTTATTGCCTTTTAACATAACAGGACTAATATAAATATTTTACAGTTGAGAATAATTAAAATAATTTTAATTTTATTCTAATATTTTATGTACCCACAATAATTATAAACAACCATAGATATATTTTTTAATATAATTGTGAATTTGTGCTTTTTGTATATTAATTGTATACAACTTCTATAAAACCTGTACATCCTGAGAGTACTGATAGTTATTAACATGCTTATTCTTTCACCAGTGGTTCGCATGGGAATGACTATAACAGTAGACAATGCAGACCTGTACTCCCTAGCAAGTTCATCATCATCTGGTGCTGCGTTGAACCTCTCTGTCGCGGTGAGTTGGTGTCTAGTGTATGAGATGGTGAGTTTAGTTAGTGTCTAGTGTATGAGGTGGTGAGTGTAGTTAGTGTCTAGTGTATGAGGTGGTGAGTGTAGTTAGTGTCTAGTGTATGAGGTGGTGAGTGTAGTTAGTGTCTAGTGTATGAGGTGGTGAGTGTAGTTAGTGTCTAGTGTATGAGGTGGTGAGTGTAGTTAGTGTCTAGTGTATGAGATGGTGAGTGTAGTTAGTGTCTAGTGTATGAGGTGGTGAGTGTATTAACCAATTAATATTTTCTAATATCTATTATTATAATCACTACAACTCGCATGAAATATAACACTATAGATATGAAAATCAGAATAGTAATTAGGTACTTAAAGCAATGTTACCGTGCGTGATGGCGAATATCAGGAGATGTTAAAATTACCTTAGTAACAGTTTAGTGATGCATAACCGCTGGTAACAGTGTGGGTGAAGGACCTCTTTGTGGTTAATTATATAACATGCATCTACAGCGTGTAGTAAACACTCTCATCCATCTTGCAGTCAGAGTATCTCGGCCATTTTTCATTGAACTAAGTGTTTAACATGAATTAGTCCTAATAATATAACTCACAATCAGACAGATTATGAGCTAAATACATATGTTTGAGAGTATTACAATAAGAATGTAAAGATCACCATTTGATGACCTTTTCACAGTTTACTAATAACTGCGCATGTGATAAAGTAATAAAAAAAAGATTTGTACATGTTTTGGTTTTGATATCGGTACAAAATATGAAATTCATAATGTTTATTTAAAATAATTAAAAATATGTAAACTCTGCGTACATTAATTAGTATATCAATTGGAAATAGTTAAATAAATCCATATGAATAAACTGAACAGATCTCAACTTATTTTTAGTTCCTTAGATATATAATTTATAATTTATAACAAATCAATTTTGTAGCCTACGATGAAAGTGAATTTTGCTGTTTCGATTAAAAATGTTTTTAATCTTATGAAATCTCATTATGAATTCATAATAAATAAAAGATAAAATTGAAATACTAATTTAAAAAGCGTTATTCCTCACCACAGATTTCTAACATGTTCCCTGCCATGGAGGCTCTGAAAACAGAGCTACAGTATCGGTTCGAATCGGTGCAAGCAACTTACGTCTCCATCACAGCGCCCTCAAAGTCAACCTACAACTTGGACTTCATTCTCAGGGGCACCAACACCACAACCGTCCCTAATCTGGTCTGTGATTCACAATCTTTAATTCGATGACTTTTTAAAGAATGAATAAGAATTAATTTGAAATTGAAGAAACTCTAAATCACAAGAAAATTAACGATTTAAAATGACGGGATAGGACGATATGAAATTTAAAATGTGTACTACCATTTCATCCAATTCTTATCTGCATGGTTTTAATTCATCTCAAATAAGTAGAAATTATTTGTGATGCGAACAAAATTAAATGTTTTGGAGATCAAAATTGTATTTTCGAAAAATGACCACTGCTGTGTTATAAGTATAAATAAAAAACAAGGTTGTATTATAAATAGAACTTTAAAACTAACTTTCCTAAATAGATCATTTCTAAATAAATTTCTAATAGGATTAACTTCCTGGTTAGTACACGTGAAACAATTGCTAAGTATGTAGGTAGTACTCACAATAAGGACAAATTATTATCATTTCGTTTGCTTGTGAAGCAGTTCACACATTCACACTCGCATATCCCATTTTTGTGAGAATCTTAAAATTCCGATAGTACAGGTAAAGCTCTTACAGCGTACGATCTTTAAACGGACACCCCCATATAAAAAGGGCAAAATTCGTCTGCTCTAGCGGACTGTGGATCGCTACAACGAACTCTTTAAATTATATGGTTTAACAAATATTTCATTTGTCTACCAAGTTTCTAGTCAATCATTAACTATAGTCATAGGTATTACAATTGACAATCAACACTTAATATAGTTTTTTTTAGATTTTCATTATTTTTATTTTGTTAGCCTTTTTCGCCACATTTTCGTTGATTAGAAAATTTCAACAGAAATTTGAAAAAGGTGAGACTATTCTATATTCTACTTTAATATATTCTTCATTAATTCATACCAAACAAAAAATTAAGAATCAGTAAATGAAATAATTTATTTTTGTATTGTGTTCAGTTTAATAAAAGATTATTAATTATGCTATGAATATTAATTTACATGTAGGTACATAGATACATATCTACTTAAGTGAAGTTAAAAAAACACCCTTTCTATCATAGTATTATAGTAGTCTAAGCGACAGTTATACCTAACTTATTATTTTGTACATTTATATCAGTAAATTATATAAATATTATAAGATTTTCATTAAAATTTTACTTTAATAATAATCAGAGATTGTTTACCTTTGAAATGCTAGTAAAGAAAGCTACAAAGTTTAAATTACCAACTAAACTAAATAATGTATTGTTACAACGAACGCTTATCGTTACAACGAACGCTTTTCCGGTACATGTACTGGGCGTCCTAAGAGCTTTACCTGGCTGTATTTAAGTGCAATAATGTTTTGTTTGTTAATCTTTTTACCAGGTACCAGAGGCTCTCGTTGACCCAGCTGTTACCATAGTGGATTACCCTGGCGCTGTCACCTACAACACTCCAACAGGTGAGTGTAGTGGGGGTAGTACTTAAGTTATATGTACATCACCTTACTAAATTTGCATTGACGAACAACTAACATTTAATTATTTTACAGAGATTGGTTAAAAAAACTTATAGACAGAAACTTGTCCCCATTGTGAAACCAAACATTTAGTGAAGGATCATAACAATATATTACTATCATTTGAGTTAAATTTCAATTTTTGAACATGAAATTGTACTATTTCTAATACTGTTAGACTTAAATAGATGATGACAAATATATATATATATACAATCAGTTTGCCAAATAGATCTCTTTTTGAATTTCACTTTTGATGTTGAAATCCCCCAAATTTTTCCAGTGACCGAATGTACGGGCACACCCCCTGATTCTCCTAACCCCTCCACCATCACAAGGCAGTGGAATGGTGACATCATTCCCCCCACAGAAGTCACCTACGAGTGTCCTGCCGGCGAATAGTAAGTCTAATAAAACCAACGATTTGACATTATAAGTCAAATCTTTTGTATCTTCGGGGCTTATTTTTATATTGGCTTAATTAATCATCTTGATTCTCAAGTTATTTTTATTTACTTTTCCTTTTATTAATTTTTCAAAGTATGTAAAACAATCAAATTCTTATATTTATTTGATAGCGTGGTAATTAATTGATTCCGAACGTCCATTTATTCGAAAATATGATAATAATTCAATAAAGTGGCAATTAATTCCTGGATCCACAAGGGCAAAGAAACGCACAATGAACACTTATTATTATACACTAATTATTATATTATTATGGGTATAATTGTGATAACCTATGAATGAGGATAAATGAATGAATATTCAAGAGCATGGTTCTTCCTAAAGGATGCTTTACTCAGTATACATTATACACATTTGAGGTGTGAAGTCTGCAAAGGGGGCCTTATACGTAGCTTCCAGTGTCAACACGTAGTAAATCTTCATCTCAAAACACTGTCAAATATCTTCTAACTAATTCGTAGTTAAGACAACTGTCTACTGGTTTAAGCTCGACAAGCGACCTTCAACTAGGTCCTAAATCTGCTGAATCCCTGACTTAACAGTCTTCCTCTGAACTAATTTATCCTATCTTCCACGACCCTCTAAGTTTCAAATCCATCACACTAGATATTATTCTAACCTTCAATCGGTCAACCCTATTGAATGTTATTAATTTATTATCTTACTATCGGCAGGTAGTCATCCCGAATCCCAACAAAATGCAATCGTATGGTATTTAACATCTCGTGATATAATATTCCAATGTGCAAACTACTTCACAATTTCCATCAATCGAAAACCAAAAGAAACTTAAATCTATTTCGTAGTTAGGAAACATAATACCAGAGCTATCTAACTGCAATTAAATCCTATTCACTATACATATATGTATTATTCTGAAGCCATGAGAAGTCTTATAACAAGGGTACAGCTGCAAAGAGATTTCTTTTCACACATTTATGTATTCCAAGTAACCTATAGTATCCTATTAAATTCCCTCAACTCTCTAGTAGAGAGTTGAATGTGCCACTAAACTTATAAGGTGCCATTAAACTTAGTAGGTGCCACTAAACTTATAAGGTGCCACTAAACTTATAAGGTGCCATTAAACTTAGTAGGTGCCACTAAACTTATAAGATCTGATAATTGAAAAACCAACCAGAAGTCACTCCTCAATATTATACCCATGAATAATAAGTTACCTAACCAATAACCATGAATAATAAGTTACTTAGCCATGAATGATAAGTTACCTAACCATGAATAATAAGTTACCTAACCATGAATGATAAGTTACTTAACCATGAATGAAAAGTTACCTAACCATGAATAATAAGTTACTTAACCATGAATAATAAGTTACCTAACCATGAATAATAAGTTACTTAGCCATGAATGATAAGTTACTTAACCATGAATGATAAGTTACCTAGCCATAAATGATAAGTTACTTAACCATGAATAATAAGTTACCTAACCATGAATAATAAGTTACTTAGCCATGAATGATAAGTTACTTAACCATGAATAATAAGTTACCTAGCCATGAATAATAAGTTACTTAGCCATGAATGATAAGTTACTTAACCATGAATAATAAGTTACCTAGCCATGAATAATAAGTTACCTAGCCATGAATAATAAGTTACTTAGCCATGAATGATAAGTTACTTAACCATGAATAATAAGTTACCTAGCCATTAATAATAAGTTACTTAGCCATGAATGATAAGTTACTTAACCATGAATGATAAGTTACCTAGCCATTAATAATAAGTTACTTAGCCATGAATGATAAGTTACTTAACCATGAATAATAAGTTACCTAGCCATGAATAATAAGTTACCTAACAATGAATGATATATTACCTAGCCATGAATAATAAGTTACCTAACCATGAATAATAAGTTACCTAACCATGAATAATAAGTTACCTAGCCATGAATAATAAGTTACCTAATCATGAATAATTAGTTACCTAGCCATGAATGATATGTTTCCTAGCCATGAATGATAAGTTACCTAGCCATGAATGATAAGTTACTTAACCATAAATGATAACTTCAATGTAACAATGAATGTATAACTTCATTTTTATGAGGTTTGAACCAATTTTTTAAATGAGATTTTGACTAATTTTTCGATTTAAAATGAAGAATGTTCTTTTGTCTAAAGACTCATTTTGAGTAACATTAAAAACTCTACTGAGAGGCTATATACTTATTATTTCTCTCCTTTTTACAGTGTGACTCCACTAGGTGCCGGTAAAGTGAACTGTCAACATGAGTCTCTCACTTGGACCACTTTGGAGGAGATACAGTGTCAATCAGGTGAGAAAATGCAATAGCAGTTATATATATAGGCACATACCTATTGAAGAGTAATTAGGTAATATTTCTAAATGATCACAGAGAAAAAGTTATATTGTGCTATTATGCATTGACTTAGAAATAAAATTTATTGAAAATTACACTCGAATTCTATCTTAGATAATCCTCTTTAGAATACAAATAACATACGTTGAATTCTTATTTATATATTTATGATAGGGACAGCCAGAATTTGATTTTGATGGGATGTCATATAAAATATTATCTAATGCATTCATTTTAAGACGAAACAAATACTCATACCAAATATATGACTATATATTGATTTAAAAAGAGATCTAATCAGAGGTTAGTTAATTGACCACTAACTAATCCATGCACTGAATACAATTCAATCTAACCATTGTATCTCGTTTTCACGGGTAGGTTGTGGCGAGTTACCTCCCGAACCACCAATCAACTGCGTCAACGATTGGGATAGTGCGACTCGAGCCATTGATACTGAAATCACCTACTACTGCAAATATGGATACGGGTAAATTACAATTTAAACTCTGTGTACTCCTCTTTTGTTAATGAGATAAGATGTACCCCGTATAGTGAATAAATTTTCTTTAGTATGCCATAAAATAACCTTCAGTTTTCTAAAACTGAAGGTTTTAGACTGGTTTTCATCACAGACCAATGGAAATCTGTTCATTATACGGGGCATACCCTAACTAATTCACTATAGAGGAGTTCTACTGTAGTTAATTTATAGTTTCTAATTGTAGTATAAACCCTAATACGGCTACTAATTAGGTTTTGTTTTTCCTTACAGATCTGGAGACGGAAAAAACACCACGTCAACGTGTGGAACTGATGGTTGGACTAAACTTGCGGAAACATACTAGTTAGTTGTAAATCAATATACAATTATACATATTGCACTGGCTTATTTTTAGATTATCATAAAACGGTCCTGCTTCACAATTTCAGTATATTCATTGCAGAAATTTAAAAAAATATTTAATTATCTCCCTTCCATCATATTTGTCACCTGTAATTGTATCGATATTATTTATTAAATAAATTAAGTAAGAGTATTTCTTATGATTAGGTCTAAACTGATACTATTTCTATTACTCCTCTAGTTGCAAAGAGAAACCCTGTTTGGATGACATCCCACAAGTACCGGCCCACGCTTCTACAAACTTCTACCTCAAGAAAAGGAAGGCTGGTGAAGATGTCACGTATGTCTGTCATCCTGGTTACGTGTAAGTGAAAACCTTAATTAGTCATTTTTATCATCTGATATTCCTATCTGCTTCCACATCATTTCAATTGTTCTATAACAATAGACAGTATATAGCTTCTTCTAGCTACTAAAATGGGCTTGAGAATATTATTCATTTGTATATATTGGTTTGAATTTCGAAAGCGTACATATCTTTTTTTATGTGATTATTTTTAATTTCTTCAATAAACTTTATTATTATTACAGTGGTAGAATATACCTGCTGTTTTTCTGTCACACTATATTTTTTCGTCAGTTTATCAGTAAGTTCAACTATATCATTTTCATTTCAGAGCTTCAACTAAGGTGAATAAAGTCGTCTCGTGCCGTCTTGGATTATGGAACGATACTAACCCAACCTGGAAATGCATCAACATCAACGCATTGAGTCTGGCGGAACAAATTAAAGGTCACTATATAATTATATAGTCTGCCTGCTAAAAATATCTAATTTGATCAGCTGGAATATGATATACTCTCAGAACTCTCCTTAATCAACTATAAATGCATATATTTCTTAATTATTCTCAACAAGAAACTTTAGAATTTTTCAATTATCGTTACTACTTATGATTAGAATAATTTCAATAGAATTCGGTTAAATCTTAATATGAACTTTTGGAAATTGATGTAGTATTTCTTTTCAAAAACAAGAGATTACAAGAACTTTTAACGAACAACGTCGAGAATTAATTCAGATGAACCTTTTGCCCCACTGAACAGGTGACATCGATTTGGATGAGATAGAACTGACTGCAGAGGAGAAAGAGAGGAAAATAGCCATGATTGACGAGCCTAACTATTTCGTGCTAGTGACCATCCCCTCCATCATTGGTAAGTCGTTACTTTAGTAACAAAAAAGCACGATTTAAAGTAGTCAAAATAAGTAATTAGTAAAGAAACAGATTCAACAATCAATAGTAGTGTGTACCCAATAAAATAATAACTATTAATGAATAATATTATCTATCTTATACCACGAAATAACGGACATTTTCATTAAAGGATATTTCATATTTATCTGCCAATCTTCTATTATGTCTGTTAGTTTCAATTGTAACGGATGCACAATATTTTCTCACTTGCATGATTTTCTACGTTTTAAGATTTTTTATTTTTATGGAATCTTATATTTCTATATTTTTGTTTTTCTGTTTACAATGTTAATCAATGTAACGATTCTTATCCCCATGTTTCCATATTTCCTTTCTCCTGTTCTAGTTCTGATGTTTGCAATGTTGATCTGCCTGTGCTGCACCAAAATAAACTCTCCGCTCTTCTACATCTGCCGCGGTTACGCAGGTTCTTCTTCTTCTGACGATTACATGAGCAACTTCGGAAAGAATCAAAAGATTTCCAGTTATTAAATTTCCAGTCAAACATTTATAAAAAATCTATATCACTAGTACATCTAAATAATATGCAAATTATATTTATAATCTAATTAGCACTTAAAGGTCCCCTCCAAGCAAATTTTTTTATTGCTTAAATCAACAAGGCTAATGTTTCTTATCATTTTACTGCAAACCCCATGAAATTTGATAGCATATTTTTAATTTTATATACTTTCCAAACTCTACAAAACCTACTTTACTTCGTACTTTCTAATTTTCAGTCTGAAGAAGAAGAATGTACACCATTTGTTTTGATTGTCAACTAGGTATTTGGTTCAATAAATCTATTTATTATTCGTTTAGAGGTTTACATTTTGATAAACTTATTATAGAAACGTTTATATAACTTCAGAAACAATTAATATCTTAAAAGAAGGTCAAAAACGCATTGTTTGTTTAAAAATCTGAATTAATAAATCCAAACATAGAGTGTACAATCTTCTTTCTCAGCGTCAGGTTGGAGATTCGCTCGATTGTTGCTCACAGAGTATTAAAAAAACTTTAAAAGTAAATAATAAAATATATACTGAACCAAATTGTATGCGGTTTGTGGAATAATGATTGTAGACCTTAGTTCTATAATATTATGTAATAAACTCATTTTTTCCCGGAGCCTGGAGAGGACCTTTAAAGTTAAATTTTGAAGATTCTCATTAAAATTTGAACACTTTACGAACAGTTATTCACAATGACGAAATTTTTATAATTTTGAGTGCTCAAATGTAGTTATATGACGATGTTTCTCTTGATAATTAACTGCAATAATATCAGGAATGTGAAACTTCTATATCATATATCATTTAAAACTGTATAGACCGTATTTAACAAGTATACATGATATTCAATATCTTATTTGATGAGTTTCTGACTAGCTCAATGGACAAAAACCAAAAGGTTAAATCAAACTGTTTTAACAGTGATAATATTCAAATGGTATATTCAATAATAAAAAAGGAATTTAAAGATTAGAAACTGACATAAAAAATATATTTAAACGTATTTCTTTCATTTTATATAGATTACAACATCATATATTATATATTCTTCTTTTTAAATCACTCCTTTGCAATATTTTAAGATTCAGTTTAAAAATGCGATTGAAATTCAATTAAATGTGATAATTAATTGTTTCAAGCTAAAGAAGAAAAAGATAAGTATTAGAAAAGGATATGATAGAATATGTAATAACAATATTATTATATATATATATATGCGTATGTTTCACTTTCCATAAATTATAGCTATAAATAATTGTTATACGTCCTCACATGGACATCATTATTACAAGTTAAATATTTGTCATGTGTTTAATAAGATAGTTCGACTAAAATTCCAAAATTATATTTTCCATTTAGTAATCAAACTAGTAAAGAGATGACAGCAGTAAAAGCAACTCACCAATATAGTACTTCATAAAGGGAGGTGAGTAGCCATTCTTTGAAGATTGCTTAACTCCTCTCACAGCGAAGCTTCTGAATGTGGAATGTCTATCTCTCATCAATATAAGAATATATCCTTCATCCCAAACTATATGAATGCAGAGGAGACTATGAATCATATCCTAGCACAAAACAGTGACTTCCAGTTCAATCTTCAACTCAAAAATCTGCTACAAGAAATTGACTTGCGCTAACAATTGATAATGGGAACACACACAATAGCTAAAAACATTCGAAGAAGCGACCTAAAATGTTCTGGAGCATTAAGAAATGCTCCAGGTGAATATGATTTATGGAAGCTAATTTCTGGAAGCTGATACTAAAACTAGTATATTTTTTCAGTTTCCTCATCTATATAGCTTCAATATTGATATTTATATGACTTCTCCTTTGTTGTCCATTTCATTTCTAAAACTATCAGTTGAGTCCAATCCAGTCGTCGTTTTTTGGACAGCCTTTTCCGCAGCTCCAGCTCATCATTTTCCTACTCTGCTTCCTCCACTCTTTCCATATCCATGCTCGCTCTCTTCCTCCACATGCATGCTCACCAAAACGGTAATCTTCCTCTGCCACTCCTCTTTTTCTTCTTCCCCCTCGATGGTCCAATGTACCTGCAGAGGTCTCTTATGCTGTCAGGTCTAAAATCTTCCTCCTGCAACACAGATTCATCATTCCAGTCACTCTTCCGCTTTCGTCATCCATTCATCCTCCCTTCTCTATCACTGTTCTCCTTTCGTTTTAATAGCTATTATATTCAGAATATTATAACTGTCTTGCTAATCTAAACTGTATCTTATCGATGTATATTGGTCTCTTTCTGGTTTCTATATTAGAAATAATAAGTGAATATCATTTGCGTCTTTTAGATAGAGTACATGTATGCATTATGACTTCCACAATTCATCGATACAGTTTCCTGATATCTTTAATATAGATATTTATTTGATATACGCATAGCTTTACTGATCTATTTCATTGCCTATCTGCTCTAGTTTGTATTGTGAATAAATTTCGTCAAGTGTAATTACTTATGGTACTCAAAATTAAAAAAGGAATCTGTACGATACAGAGTGGAAAGATTTTGTTACTTCTCCGTCATCAAAATTCAAGAATGAGTTAAGAGCACGTGGTATAGACCGTATAATTCATAAATTGGTATAGACATATACTTTACTAGCAGTTCCACCGCCGCGTTTTCACTGCCCTATTTCCGCTTCTTCAATTAATCACAGTTAAATGAATGGATGGTGGTAGCAACGCTAGTATAGTATGCAAATTTGCTTTCCATTCATTTAATCGTGTTTAATTGAAGACGCGTGAACAGTAGGGTGGAGCGAAAAAAACTTTTTTTAAAAAACATCATGCAATAGTGATTATTTGGTGCTCTGATACTAAATATTATGTGTGCTAAAATTTTCAATCGAAATTCGAATGTCTTTAGGTGCCGCATAGCTATTAAAATTGGGGAAATTGAAAAAATCTGTAACATGGGTACAATTTGTAAAATAAAATAGCAATAGTTTTTACTCGTTGAAGCAAGCATTATTCAAATGCTTTGCGAAAACTAGGCATCATAGGAGTATTGCATCAAGTGCTGCATCAATAGAACATATCACACGGTACACCACTGCTTTGTGTCTATAGCTCTCACAGTGTCGTCTGATTGTTATTTGTAATTGTATCAGGACATAAGCGGGAAAGGCAATTACATAAAATATATTGCAGCAAAAGAGATAAGCTTGTTCATTGGTTTACATATATGCCAATTACACGCAAATGAATTACCACATCGCCTTATGAAGATTCAAACAATGGACGGAAAAACGGCTGACTCGAAATAATCTTTTGTCATTGGTAAAAACACTGCATGAATTTCAGAAATTAAACATTGCTGTCTCTTAGTCCATACCATCAAATTTACCATAAATGAATCAACCTATCAGCACAAGACTCTGAGCAAATTAGCTCATTATCGTTGGATTACCACAGTAAATATAATATTACGATCATGTGTTGAAACCTAAAAAACGGTGTCCGGAAAACTGCCAGTCACTTATTGGTAATACATGTATATTTATTGACTTTCTGAAATATTCTTTAGTTATAAACCCATTTTAATTTATAAAAAACGGCGTTAGTCCTTCTTTAAGAGGTTAAGGGGACATTCATTTTTACAGTAATAACTACATAGATATTGAAATACTTAAATAATATTCAAAGAAAAATAATATTTCAACAAAACTACTTCATTAAACACTTGAGTAAGGCCCATACTATACTGGCGGTGCCACCGCCGCGTTTATCTGCTTTGCTACTGCTTCTTAAAATCCAAAGTATACTAGGCGGTGAGAACGTGGCGTTACTGCCGCGTTCTCACCGCTTGCAAAGTATACTGGGCAGTGAGACCGCACCAGATACGTTTTGCAGTGTTTTTTGCAGTCTATGCAGTGTTTTAAACATCAATTGGCATTACAGATTATTAAAAAAATGTTAGGGATATAGGCTATGCAAGTGAATGATTCTTCTAAATTTGTTTTTGGTCACATATCAACATATAGGTACCTATTTGAGTTTTAGTTATCGGTCGCAATAATTTTGCTGTTATTCTAAAAATAATAAATTTACAACACTAATCAGTTAAAGGTATATATTGACTGCAAAAATCTGAAGTATGCACGCAGCTCTATAAGATTAATGATTATTTTAATCATTTTACAAGTTCTTTTCTAGAGCAATATAAAACGCTAACTTTCAGCTTAAATAAAAGCTAACTTTTTATAAAAAGCTAAGTTTTAGAGCAGCGGAATGTTTGGTTTTTAGCGTGAACTGTGATCAACAAAAAACGAACTTGTTCAAATTATAGAAAAATGAATTAGGTCTATATGAGATTATATATGAATATATTGCAACAATGAAGGAATGTGAATATTTACCATTACGAAAATATAATTTTCGCATTAGGAGATATCTTAAAATATATCTAATGATAACATCAGAAATAATGCAATAGCGAGATGTAGTAAGAATGATTGATACCCCGTTATTTAACGTACTAACAGTCGCTAGGTATTTAAAACCAGTGTAACGCGCCGTAGCAACGCAGACTGCCAAGGCGGTAGCACCGCCAGTATACTTTGCAACTTTGCTTTTCCATTAATTTAAACGTGATCAATTGAAGATGCGTAAACAGGGCAGTAGCACCGCGGTGGTGGCACCGCCAGTATAGTATGGGCCTTAACCAAACTTCATTACACATAAGGATTTTATAATTTCTATTTTTAACCTATTTTCAAAGTCACGTAAATTTTAAAAACATGTTCAGTTACGTTTTTAGTCTCTTTTTTTTTATTTCCAATTGACGTCAGCAATATATCCTTTGGTTCCGAAGCAAACGTTGAAATATGTGTACTGATTTGTGAATACATAGATAATTAGATATTCTCACAATATTATAATGTTAAATTATACAATGAATTAAATGAATGTTAAATCAACTTATATATATGTTAAATAGTTATTACATTTACATTTTTATTCTCCATATGTCATTAACACAACACATTCATTTTAACAATTTTCATTTATATGTAAAAAGTATTATTAATTAATATGCAATCCAATTCGATCGAGCGAAATTGTAAGAGAATTAAGTAGGTAATATCAGTTTAATAATCATAGATGATGGGTTGCAAATTCTAAATAATTGACGAACATCGATCAAAGTTTTTTTATTGTGAGTACAAGTGAATATTAAGCTTCCCTACAATTTACAAACAATTCCATGTGTATACCATGTGGCACTTACACATTTAAATCATGTGTATACCATGCATATTTTTGGAAATGGATACCATATTTATTGCCTGTTGTTTTACGTGGTAATATGGTAAATTATATGTGGTTACCTTATGTTATAAGTATGGTATTTAACATGTTGCTATGAATGTGGTAAATAACACTTGGTAAACACCTGTTTAAAGTATGGTAATTTACATGTGGATATGAGTTGTATACAATCTCCATTTTATATGGTTGTATACATAATTAACCACATGTTAATTATGTGTTTTTATTAGGGTTAGATTGGTTCAATGTGGATAACACATATTTATACTGTATTGTCACATTAAAACCATTAAACCACATGGTAAGCATGTGTATGCAATATGGAATTGTTTGCAGGGTTGAAGACTTGTTTAATTCTCAAATTATAAACGCAAAAAGAACTAATTAGACACTAAACCTGTTATGAACTGATAATGTAAAGACGCGTTGTGTAAACAATGGAATTTACTCTGTCTCTAATACAATAATTTAATAGATCACCAAAGTGAAGTGATTTGGGTTCCTTCTTAGATTATCGGCGAAATATTCCTATGTTATTCGTACGGGAGAAAAAGTAGGTGGTACAACATCCCTTATAGCTGACTATTTACTTACGCTTGGAAAATTCTAATTCGATATTTCGATACCTAATATCTAAACGCATTCAATAATAAAAAGTTCATTGAAATGTGCATTCAAATAAAAAGTTATGAGCAATTTAATTAGAAATAACGTCAATTAAGAGACAAATCCGTAAATTAGGTAACCTGTACAACATATTTTTAAGCGAGAAATTTGAAAGATTGGTTACCAAATAACGTAAAGTTCTCTCAGTTTTGGAAGTATATCTTATTATTGAAGTAAAATTTATTTATTTTATAACTTTTCTATCTTAGAATAGGATTCAGAAACCTAAGTATAAGGTTTATATATTATTACAAGATATAATGATACAAAATAACTAGTTAGTTTCAAAACTTGATATCAATCATATCACTATTATAATTATATTTATTTTAATTAATATAAGATAAAATAATATACAGTAACTAGTTTCAGAATTTTAATTACCTAACTAGGTATATTTTATGAGGTACAAATGTAGGTTCACTGTACCTACTTTCCTCATACCTAGATCGGTTTCAGAATCCTATCCTAAGATAGAAAGGGTATAAAGTAAAGAAAATTACTTCAATAATAAGTTATACTCATAAAACTGAGAGAATTTGATGTTATTTGGTAACCAATCTTTCAAATTTTTCGCGTAAAAATATATTGTACAGGTTACCTAATTTACGGATTGTCTCTTAATTGACGTTATTTCTAATTAAATTGCTCATAACTTTTTCATTTGAATACACATTTCGATGAAATTTTTTATTAATGAATGCGTTTTAGATATATTAGGTATCGAAATATCGAATTAGAATTTTCCAAGCGTAAGTAAATAGTCAGCAGTAAGGGATGTTTTATCGCCTATTTCTCCCGTACGAATAACATAGGAATATATTGCCGATAATCTAAGAAGGAACCCAAATCACTTCACTTTGGTGGTCTATAGGTTTCTTCTCTTATTATTTTCTAAGAAAGGATATATTTTCAAATTCTATATTGTAATTGATTATTTATGTAATATTTATTTATTATGTATTTTATATATTCTTCTAATCAATTTTTTTACATATATCTATTATTTTATTTTGTAGAAATGAAATATCCCTTTAACTCCTTAACGAAAGGCGAACGGCTTTTTTATAAATTAAATGTTATTATTGACTAAACACATTAAATTGCCAATAAGTGACTGGCAGTTTTCCGCTTCGGCAGTTTTCCGCCTGGCAGTTTTCCGTTGTACCTAAAAAAACATATTCCACTGTCAAAATCATCGTGATTCGTGGGGTATATTATGAAAGGATATCCTCGAATTTTTTTTCAAAATATGGGGCTGATCTAGAAAAATTTATATTTGAGTATGATTACCAATTAATGTAGATAGTACTATTCAAGAACTCACATGGAGAAGGATCAAATAGACCAAAAATCAACTTAAACGAAAGACTTACAGTAACTGAATTGAATTTTGATGACAAAATTTTCACTTGCTCGATAAATAGACAAAATGGACTCTCAGCGAAATTGATGTGGTCGAGCATAAAATTTCGCCAAGAAATAGGTACTCCATTTTCTAAAGAAGTGGCAGTTCGCTGGTAAACTATAATATTAACAAGCTCTAATGATGGTAAATGGTTTGGATAGGGTGGGACCTGAACTAGATATATTCAATTCCGCGTGCTTTGTCCTGGACTTATTACTAAAGAAACATATTGTCCTCTTCCTGAATTATATGGAGAACAATAATATTTATAATCTGAGTATTAACGATTGAAAATAAAAAGTTAATAAATTTGTATCCAACCTTATGTATTTGTTTAAATATATTTGAATGACTTTGGTGACGACCGAGCAATTGGTTATGCACTATGCATGTACATTTATTTTATCCCAAGTTTATTGGCTCTGCAGCACCTGAATAATATTGTCCATTGGTCATGGAATTCGGCAAAATTGTTTTGAAGATATAAGCATTGAGAATATAAATATTGCATATTTAATATTTAAGTAACATCCATATATGATTTGATTTTTCAACCAAATTTAGCCCAAAAAAGGGAAAAATCTCTAATTTCAATAGTCTTGCGGCACCTGAAAGATGAGCTCAGATTTCACGATACTTATTAACTAATCATAGAACACCGAGAAATCACTAATGCATGTTTTTAAAACATTCCCGTATTATCTTGAATTTTTGACAAAATTTAGCAAAAAAGGGGAAAATCTTTAATTTCAATAGCCTTGCGGCACCTGAAGGAATCAATTATATGAGCTGAGATTCCACGATAATTATTTTCTAATCATAGAGCACCAAGAAATCACTATTGCATGTTTTTAAAACATTCCCGTATAACGTATTATCTTTATTTCTAACCAAATTTAGCAAAAAGAGGGGAAATCTCTAATTTCAATAGCCTTGCGGCACCTGAAGGAATCAATTATATGAGCTCAGATTTCAGGATACTTATTTTCTGATCATAGAGCACCAAAATTTCACTATTGCATCTTTCATTTCGAAAAAAGTTTAAAAAACACCATTTTCGCTCCGCCCTAGTGAACAGGGCAATGAAAACGCGGCTGTGAAACTGCTAGTAGGTATAGTATGGGCCTATCACAATTTATTTGCTAAGAATGCATCTAACCGAAACTTTCCCACAGCACAATCAAACGTCTTATTAATTAATTATCATTCTCTATAACTAAATTGAAACAAAAATTAGTACAATCAACCAATATACTGACCAGTAATATCCTCAAATTCTTGAAATCATCCATCAACATTTTCATTTTGAAGCTATCAGATTTTACTGACTTTTATTGGAATCTTAAATCAACGATTAAAATATGAGTTTAGTGTTTGTTTCTAGGTTTATTTTTTGTTTAATCATTTAATAGTCTAACTAGTAGATACCAATCACTTTTGGATGAGTCGTAGCAAGGCAATGAATGTGTTGTTATTATTTCGAGTTTCGTGAAAACGCCATCTTTGTATTAGGTATGTCCGTCTGAAAACTAAACACTTTAACTAGATTAGATACCAACTCAAGGATTGATATTTTCATTGTTATTCCTAACATGTGTTGGCACACATCTATGGATATTTAGCAGAAAATATTCTGTTGTTACTGTACTTGGTAAGTATGCACACCTAAGTTATAATCAATGATATATACCTACCTGTAATCATCTGTAAATTGTAATGTATTAAATGTAAATATGTAATATTGTCCGACTCTGAGCTATGTAGTAATAGAAACAGGCTAGTTAGTTAACATAGTTTCTACTTCTGAATCTTAGCCATCCAGTTATATTAACAAAGTTTCCTAGTATAATTCCTTCATCATGGTTAGTTGTCCAAATTATTCATTTATGATTGATTCAGAGATTGGGTCAACTGTCACTGTCAGCAAGGCCAGATTAATTCCAATTTTTTCAGTCAGCAGGAATTAGGAAGGAACTGCTGTTCTCAAGTTGAAGACATTCTGCTTATGTGATCATTAATTTTCATGTTTTGGTGGCTTAATTCCAGACCTACCTCAGGAACTGGTAAACATGATAAAACATCATTAAACTGTTCTCAACTTCTCAGTGCTCCAAGAAATTATCCGTGTATTAAAGCATGTCAAAACTTGCCATTTTAATGGCGAGTTTGTAGCAATTATTTTAAGCTCTTCAATTGCTGAATTGCAAATGGCGAGAAATATCTATTTTTCTCATATGCTATGCTGCAAGTGCAATGTTATCTTGGAGAGTACTTTTGATAATTAGATCATTTAGGAGAGAAATTTGGTGATTTTTGGAGAGAGCTGGAGAGACTATATGACAAATCACAAATGGTCAATGGAGAGTTTGTGAGACATACTATTTTACTTGGGAAATCATCTATATTGGCTTCTGTACTCAGTAAAATACCCAGTCTGCAGAATATGGAACATTTTTCCAAGACTCTCTGCGGGAGTTTTTAATTGAATTTTAGAAATTGAAGATCTCTGCGGGAGATCTTGAATTAATTCCTATGTTACCATTAATTTAGCTGCGGGAGATTCTGAATCTGCTGCTGAGAGTCGGAGAGTAGCTCTCTCTCAAATTAAAGTCTCTGCGAGAGAAGAGACACATTCTGCAGACTGGTAAAATACATGTAAATATAAGAGGAAATTAAGGATTGTTTGCACAGAAGATGTTTAAAATGTCCCATATTCTAATAATTCTGCAGATTGGCCAGATTGTATTTGGTGGTAATTATTAATTGGTAAACCATGTTTTAAAGTGTGGCAGGAAAGTCGCCAGTTAAGTGAGAAAATAGACCAAGGTCGCCACATTTCATTTAAGATACTTTAAAGGAGAAATTTGACTTCCTAGGTTAGATTTTACACATGGAAACATCCTTATACATCAAGCCTGATGCATGTGTATCTCTTGAGACTGTTTTAGGAATGATTTACTGGTTATTTACCAGTTTGTATTTGGTGCACTGAACTCCTCTGACTTTTTCAAAAATCTGAGAAATAGCTGCCAACATTTTTCATCAATTTTTTCTAGTCCTCCAACATTTTTCTAGTTTCCCCTCCCAAAATTAATGGTAATATAGGAATAAATAGCTAAATATCTCCGACATTGCTAGAATTTTTTTATTAGAGAAATTGAATATCTCTCAATATATCATTGGAATTTACCATAAATAAATTTTCATGAAAATAAATTTTCATGAAAATAAATTTTCATGACATTGGTATTATCTATCTCTTAGAGAAAAAACTTTCAAACTAATGCTCAGCTCGTGTAATGTGTGGGCAAAGCCCGAGCCGAGCCAAGTAGACTCACACGAGCCAGAGGCCTTGCTGCGGCTCGGCTCGTGTATCGTGTAGTGTGTGGGGCCCTTTAGAGGAGTAGACAAATTGATGAAAAATGTTGGCAGCTATTTCTTAGATTTTGAAAAAGTCAGAGGAGTTCAGTGCACCAAATACAAACTGGCAGATTGGGCTTATAATTGAGAAAATCATCAGAATGTTAGACTTGGTGGATTGACATTAAATCATTAAAGGTTATTTTTAATCCATAAAATTATTCAAATGAACTCTGTTTAGGAATATCAGTAGTGTACTCACTGTACTGTTTACTCAACTCAAGACTGGTCACTGTTACAGTGTTACTCACAAGTCACATGATATATTCCACAGACTTGTCAGTTGTTGGTGGAATTTTTCCCATTTGAATATAATATTCTAACAATGTTAAAGTTACCTATTTATTCCTATGTTTTGTTGCCATTAATTTTTTGTCAATATATTGGGTCCTGGCCACTGGCCAAGTCTGTATTTGGTGCACAAAATCCCACTGACTTTTTCAAAAAGCTGAAAAAATCCACCATAAGTTTCCAGTTATTTGGATGATCCACCAACATTTTCCCAATTTATCCACTGAAAATTAATGGTAACATAGGAATAAATAGCTAAAAATCCACTGACTTTGCCAGAATATTATTTTCAAAGGGGGTTAAAATTCCACCGACATGTCGATGAAATATACCATGAAATACAGACTGGGATCCTGGGAAAATGTTGGTGGATAAGATCATAAGCTAAATTATCAGAAATTTGTTGGTGAGTGGTGTTTTTTTTTAAAAGTCAGTTGGTTTTGGATTTTGTGCTCCAAATACTGTATGATTACTAATCAGGCTACTAAGGGTATTAGCCTACTAAGCCTAGTAGGTATATGAATAAACAAAGAAATACAATGAAACAAATACAATCTTCATGTTTTTAATTAATACATTTACATTCCTTCATCATACAAATAATCTAAGTAACTGATCTCTTGTGCTAATCTTAATTACATTCATTTCAGATTGGTCTTTTTTTACTGAAGTAACCACCATCAAAAAAAAGACTTCAGCCACTTTTGGAATATTTGAAAATGGAGGTGAGGAATTATTCAAGTTATTGATACTTCATAGGTTTATAAGTATTTTACTTCTTAACTATTTCTTATCACAATTACCTTGTGTTAAAATTGTTTGGAAAATATGTACTAATATGATTCAGTCGTTTTCCATGCAATAATTAATCCAATTAAAAAATTTATTTTCGATACAGATCTGTTGTTCTCAATTTGATTTATAGATCAGTTTTTAATAAATAGTTTTTACTCAAGTATTTTCACCAAACTGTGACTAGGTTTACAACTTTACAATATAAAAGATTATTTTATTATGAAATGGAGTCAAGAAGAGAGAACAGGTTCTTTGGATTATTAAATAAATCCTAACAAAAAAGCTTCTAGCTACCTAATGGCTAATACAAAAAGTATATTCTATAGTATTTGAATTGTTTCTATAATATTTTACAGTAATATCAATATCATTAGTATTTAGAAATTCTGATATATTTAGTTATATAATTAAAGCTGTATCTCCACTCAACAAGGTGATGCACACTTCTGATATCGGCAATTATTATATAGAGTAGCTATCTGACATTAAGTATGTACAGCAATAATAGGAAAGATTTAATTTGTTTGCCATTTTTAGCACTTTTACATTGTTTTGTTACATTCCATTTAATCTAGACAAGTGTAAAAACACATAAAGCTAATCCATTTTTCCCACTTGTTCAGATAGTCTTGAATAATGATTGTCAGCTAGCTGTGATTGTGTAGTTACTCTATTTTTAGAATGATTTTGAACAGGTGCATGTTGTGTTTTCATGTGTTGCTAAGTTCTGATTATTTGTAGTCTTCAGTGTTAATTAGTGCCATTTAAATCATTCACTGGTACCAATTGAAGAGTTAAAATATTTTACATATTAGCTAGATGTATATTTTATGTTTAGCTACTTAGTACTTACTGATGTCTGTCTCTCTTTGTTGCTTAGCTACACCCTTTGCACTAGCCTATAGCTACAATTGGATTTCATTATCTTCTTTGTACCCCTTTGAAACTGACTATACAGTTATTACATTTGAGTCTTAGACGCCAGATCTTAGTTGTAAGTAAGCACTTTGTACCTGTGAATAGCAGTCACTTTATTGTTGATAGCTCATCCTGATGGCTATATTTATTATTCTGTTTGATCACAAAACCTTGGGTTATGGTAGATGGCATGTCTTTGGATTAGTTCTGACTCCATTTATTGTTGCTTATATCAATCCAATTTTCTGATGGTGCATGTGTTTCCGCTCTTAGGCCCCTAATCAAGATGGAGTCGACTCCCGCCTCATTTATCACATGCCGCAGGCAAGTTTTTGATTTACGATTATTAACCCTTTTGAGTCTCTTAGAACATGTATGTTGCCCAGATTAATCAATAAATAATAATAAAAGTTGTGATCCTTCTAGTTGTTTCAGATATTTACATTGAGAAACATTTTATTGCTAAGAATCAAGATGCCTATCAATTTTGTAAATTAAATTCAGCTTTGTACCAGCAAATTGATTTAAACTCAAAAGGGTTATTTCATCTTGTGACTAAAGCGAAATTATATTGCAATAAAAATGAATGTTGTTTTTAGCTTTTGATTATTAATTGTTATTGTTGTAATGAAACTGTTTCAGATGAAGAAAATATAAACTAAAAGCTGCTGAACATGTATATGTTTGCAAAGAATAAATATTTATTTTGTGCAAATATCCCTAATATGATATGGCTTCTGTTGAATGTTGTTATCAATATAACAATTATAGGCAAGCTTACTTTGGGTGAAGTAAGGTTAGTCAGATTATGACTAACAGAATGTGAATAACTGACCTGCAATCCTGTGAACTCTCAAGTTCACCAAACCTTATTGGTTAAAAAGGAATATGTTCATTTCCATTCTCAATGCTAAGTAAATAATATTTGTTGATTGGAAACACTTAGCACAAAAACACACACTATAGTATTTATAAACTTTTCTATTAGTTAGCAATCTAGGTAACAGCATTGAAAAGTTATAAGGAGTCATTAACAACTAGATACATGGTGTCAATTCTAAAGATCTATAAAGTAAAAATAATGAAAACTTTACACAATTGCATTGTTAGTATTTTTTTAGTTTTTTGATAACTTATATAATTGCATTAAAGATTAATTAATTTAAATGAATAAATACAATTTAATTGATTTACATAAAAATTGAACTGTTAAATTACAAATAACTAACTACTCATGTCAATAAAACAAAAGCAATGAATTGGTTGATTGGTTAATCAGATTCTTGAGAAATTTTATTTTACTTAATTAGATGAAATCTGAACTAATAAAAACTAGTCAAATTAAGTGTTGAAACATTACCTCTATGTGATGAGGATGTTAGTGCATGATATTGAAAGAGAGGCTACTTTACCTAGTCTAATGCCATTGAATGCTTTGTGTGGCCTCTTGGTGGGTGTGTTTACCTAAGTCCTAAGTCAATGAAAAGTGGTAACTACAATGATACCACTCAATAACAATAAACACAAGTTGACTAGCTTTTACTAATTACTACTGACCCAACCAATTTTACCATTTAAATTACCAAATAATAAATGTCAAGACAAATAAGCTTCTAAAAGCTTTAGTATGAATTCAATTTTGGGTTGAATTAATAATTAGTACCTACTCATAGAGTAATAATATTATATACTAGAGAGAGCTAGTTGTGCAGAGACTGCAGGACTTTTAAAACCTTATTTTGTTCCAGTCATAGAGTTATGATAAACTAATCTAGAGAGAGGAAGAGTTGCAGCGATTGCAGGATGCTAGGGAAGACTGTATAAAGCCTTATTTTATTTCAGTTATATCATTTCACCATTGAACTGACGCCAGATTGTCAGTCACGTGAAGACAAAATAAGGATATCAGCGTCCCGCAAGACGCAATATTATTTCGGCCACTGACTCGCCACTCGTACCTACTGAATATATATCGAATATGGAAATGATTTCTATTGGTTACTAGCTTTTTACATAAAAAATGTGTAGCATAAAACATGCAGGGACAAGAGACTTGCACTGTTACACAGCTATTTTATTATTGAATGCTAGACAATTGAATGTTTTGATCAAATACAATCATTCTGGTTAAGAATTGTTTTTAATAGGTAGAATGATATTGCCCAGCTATCAAATCAATTAAACTTTATTTAGAAAAATGTTTAGCCTGTACTATGTACATTATGTGATACTGGTTTGCTGCAAGTAATTTTCATCATCTGTGGACTATTCTTTCAAAAGTATTGAACTATAATTGCTGTCATTTTAAAGTAGCTGTCCATATAGGGCTCTACAATGAAGAGTTTGTGGTGAATGGAAGAGAAGGAGGTGGCATGATTTTGACTCTTCAAGTCTTAACTGTAGTTATTTGGATCATGGATTTATTGTTAAAAAATGCCATGTTTTTCATTATATCAATGATGCTACATGTAGTTTTAGAGGATAGCAGTAGGGTTATGTTTTTCAACTGCAAGGCCTTATTTTTTCTGTTTGCTTGGCTTGTATGCTTTATTTTGCTCTGCCATCTGCAAGTGCAGTCACCATTACTTGTGTAATTTTGATCCATTCTTTGATGAGTGACTACATTCATAGAATAATTCTTAATCACAAACTTTGAGAGTGCTCTTAATGAAGTTTTTTGAGGTTATTTCAATATTTTTTAACACTCATTACAAACAGTGTTCACAAAATAGCTCTTCTGAAAGATGATGATAGTGGTAGGTGACTTTGTTCAACGAGCTACACTACAGTCTGACTGCCTCTTTATGTAATGTGTATTCATTTCCCCTCTACAATACCACTTATTGATGATATCTAAATGAAAAGCATGTTGACCATCATTAGCTAGTAAATGTTTTCTATTGAGGCTCTTCCTCACTGAGCTACTTGCTCAACTTAAACTATCTGCATGCTATCATTTTCTCAAATAGCTTACATAAAGATGTGTAATCCTTATGTAATCCATCCAAAGGAAAATCCTTGCTTATTATTTGCTAAATCATTCAAAGCTCAACATCTTCTCGTAACACTTTTCTCATTTCTCTCCAGATGCCGGGTCGTATTGGTCTCTCGGAGATGATAAATGCCATTGCACAGCCCCTGTATGCTGTGCCCACTGCTGGGGCATACCCCATAGAGGCCTTAGGGTACCCCACTCAGTATGTTCAACAGGTAAAACATCAAGGAAGCAGTATATATTGATTGCAACTCTGTTAATTACTTCATTTTTTAACATTAGAATTATGTGCTACATATAAGGTTCCTTCTGAATTTTCCTAATTTAACGTCCTTCTTGCAGGGCCCATTTCTCACGCCAGTCTCAGGAGCTGCTGCCCTGGGTGCAATGCCCCGCCCTCCCCACCACCTCCCCCAACAGTTCCCTCCAATGCACAACCCTTCTGATATTGCAGCAGCTATCAGGTACCTGTGATGATTCTTAGCTAGTTTTGGCTTGACAGTTACTAATTTATTTATTGTTTTGATTAGCTAGTTAAGGTAAGCTCTTAATTATCGGTCAGTTCATCATATTTGTACACTTCAGAAAAAATATAGTTATTATAATTATTATTATTATAACTGACTGATAATCAAGAACCTCCCTATAATATATGTGCTAAAAAATGAATGAAATATGAAAGAACTATATAGAGTCTTAGCCTCCTAGTATTAACTATATAGATATCTTTACTGTTTGACATCATAACCAAAGATATTGTACTACAATAAGATACACTACTCTCGCCAATTTCTGATTTCAAAAGCCATCTGGCTTCAAAAGCGGGAACTAGAATTGAAATATAGTAAGAACAATCTAGGTATGTTTTGTGCCTGACGTCATAAAAGCAACACTTAGAATCATATTTAAAACAATTGAAGAAGGTAAATTTGTAAGCAAAATAGTTAGCTATTAATTTGCAGAATATAATAAATAAATTATTTAACCTGCTAGCCCCCAATTTTCTCTTTAAATTTTGTTCCCTTTCTTGTATCACGTCACAAATCACTCAATTGTCACAACCTATCAATATTGGTATTCCTAGTAGGGTAGGTAAACTTTGTGAGCTGTTGTCACAAATCGAATAATTTGCGACCGTGAAGTCAACAAGGCAACACACATAAATAGAAAATTAAGGTTAAGCAGTATGAATAATATGAATGGATTCATCACTGTTTCTTATAATGGAAATAAATAAAAAGTTTTCATTATATTACTTTCTTCAATTTTCTTAAATATGATTTTAGAGTGTTGCTGTTATGATGTCACACAACTGTCACAAACAACATACCTTGATTGTTCTTACTATAGCTATTTCAATTCTAGTTCCCGCTTTTGATACCAGATGGCAGAGAAAATAGAATTTGTCAAGAGTAGTGTATCTTATTGTAGTATAATATCCTTGTTATAACTGTTATTGCGATTTATTGCACGCATCACATCTAGCTACCATTAGGTGCACATGTGTCCCTCTATGCATTAAAGATGTTAATGTTGCTTCCTCACACAGATCTCATCAAGAGGCCAATAGAATGAGTGTTGGTGAGGAAAAGCCTGAGGATGAGAGTTTGAGGAGGAGAGAGGATGAGAGCAAAGGAGACAGTGATAGGGAAAGCGATAGGGAAAGAAGGAGAGACAGGGACCACAGAAGAGACAGGGATTACAAGTAAGACACTTTTGCAATGAATAATCAACTGGAAATTTGTCTATTTGCGTATACCATGCATGGCTACTCTTTTAAATCAATGCTATATAAAATAAAATAGGTTGCAGTGCCCAAGTACTAGTCATATTACTATTATCACTACTAGGATATAAAAAGTTATGGTATATCCGTATTACTATCAACATATCACTACTAAAACAGAGCGATATATCATTGTCAGTTGACGAGTCCAATTTTCTGGCTCTCAGTGATAAGGAATTTGGCTCTCAAAGATTTCACATTCTGCTTCATTAATCAAATAATATACCATGGTACCAAATGCCTGATTATCCTGTATTTTCTTGTCCTATAAACTATTTCGAAGAAACTAACTATGAATTTCAATGAAATTCCAAAATTAGTGTAACTTTATTTAATTTCTGGTAATAAAACTTTGTTTTAGTGAGACAAGATATGAGATATCAATTGTCTCTTGACTTTCCCCTCAGAGACAGAGACAGGAGAGATAGAGATCATCGAAGAGACAGAGGTAGAGACAGGGATTATGATCGTTATGACAGGAGGTCCAGAGACAGGGACTCTGAGAGAGATAGAGACAGAGACAGGCGAGACAGACACAGGGATGACAGAGGAAGTTCTCGCAGTCGAGACAGAGACTATCACGACAGAGACAGGTGAGTGTTTAATGCATCAGCTCTGTACCTGGGATATAATTGCTGCTGCTGTTATAGTCGTAAAATATTTTCTATATCAAGTGAAATGAAAGCGAGACATGTTCCAAACTTATTCAATTGTTAAAAGTCAGAGACATGATAAGAGTGGAGGTAGCTATGTCTGTAATCATATTAAAAGAATTTAATAGAGCATGTAATAGTTTCGTTAGTCAACCACTGAGAG
This sequence comes from Caprella mutica, assembly GCA_947561585.1. Taxonomy (NCBI): domain Eukaryota; kingdom Metazoa; phylum Arthropoda; class Malacostraca; order Amphipoda; family Caprellidae; genus Caprella; species Caprella mutica. The sequence continues at coordinate 32,004 of CANNZV010000573.1, read as the reverse complement.
TTTCATTGAACTATTTTAAGTTGTGCAGACACAGTAATATCTCTATAGGGTGAGACGGGGTAATTTGATACAAAATTGAGGTTTTTGCCTATTTTAGCACTGTTATCAAATTACTCCGTCTTACCCTACTTAAAACTAATATTCTATAAATTTAATTTAATATTTTATAATTTTAATGATGTTAAGAATGTTTTGTTTGGTAGTTTTTGATTAAACTATCACCTAAGGTAGCTACCATTGAAATATCAATAATCTTTTCGAACTTGCAGTAATTGCCTCATCACAAGACATATTCACAATGCTATAACTGCTACTAACATCAATAATATCCTTCCCATATCAGCCCACATGCAATGAAATTTTTCCATTTTTAGATCAACTAAACTAGGGCAAAGTTTAACCCCTTTTGCCAGTACACAAGTTAGAAATCAATTGATTTCTATAAGTTACTATTCTGCATTGCTAAATATATCATCAAATAATGTCATTTTTAACCAGCATGGTGGACATGTTTATAAGCTATAAATTTTTATGTAGGTTATGCATATTTTAATTCTTTTAAAACCATCATATTTTTCTAATCAAATTTATGCTGGAACTACAGAATAAAATGAATAATAAAATTGGGATTAATCATCAAAGCAATCATAGACTAATAGCTATTTACCTTCAAATTATAGCTGCATTGAATGTGAACTGCACAGTTGCACCCTTTTTTCTATTGAATACCTACCTAATAATATTTCGGTTAAACTTCTTCCTCTTTAGTTATGATGAAGACAGACACTCGGATAGATCCATGCCCCCCAACAACACCATCATGGTGAGGGGCCTGGCACAACACATATCAGAGAACGACGTGAGTACTGAATGATAAGTATTTTCTTTGAGGTAAAAGTATTCTACCATTGCTGTTTCATGATTTTGATATTCTATTTGAAACTTTTTCATATTTCATGATTGATTATTGTTTGCTATTATATTTTTGCATTGTAATAATTAATAGTACCATCTTTCTTCAGCTTTATTCAAAAAGGTGTTCAATGTTCTCCCTCAGATTCGTGAAGACATCTTGTCGTGTCATCTGACTCCAAAGGACATACGTCTAGTGCGGCGTAAAGAATCAGGTAGAGTGGCTTGTGCAGCTCCTTTTCTTTCCTTCCATCTCTTCCTATCACTCCTGAGGTACCTACCTATAGAGCAGTAAAGCTTCTGCCAAACTATTCCAGGACTAATGTTAGTTAGGGCAAAGGTACGGGAGATCAGAGATCATGGCATTGGCATTCATGTAACTTAATGAAACCCTCTTTCAGGTTCTACTCCGTCAGTTGGTGAGTATGTTTTGTGTGTGGACTGTAAATAACTAACCTCTATAGCTACCTATTCTAACTCCAGTATTACTAATATCTTCATATGAATACTTTCATATACCTCTGACAACTCGCATTTGCTCTTATAAACTTGCTCTGTGTTTGTGATTTCAATTTTAAAAATCTGATTTTGCTTTTATTAATACCAAATAATTTTATATCTTACTTTTCTGGTATGGGTTCTAGATTTTGTATTACAAGTAAATCTTTTTAATCTATTAGTATATCTGTATGGGAAAGTAATTTCAGTAATTCAACATTTCTGCAAAATATGACTGCTTCAATTTGTACTGGATCAATATTTAAATGCAAGTAATAATCTGCTTTATGCTTGCCATTTTGAATTTTTATTCTGGAAAAGATTTTGATTTAATGTCCCTACACTAGATGTCGCTAAAGGTAAGTGACTGTCACTGCATGCTTGGCTTAGCTTCTTTATAAGTTAAATAAGTGTTGAGGTAACTAAGTATTACCAGCATGACTAGTGATGTAATAACTGGTGCCTATTGTTCATTCTACTATTTTCAATAAATTAACATGATTCTGCTGCTGCAACCTCCTGCTGAAAAGCAGAGACGCTATAGACATTAACTGTATTTCACTGTGTAATATTTAATATAGTGATTAGCAAGATACTTTTAAATGATCTTAGTGTTTTGATGTACATCAATTTAATTTTTTTCCATTTTCCGAAGAGTTTCTTAAATTGTATGCCATGATCTCAGTCTCCCTACCATCTCAATTGAAGCCTCAATGATTTGCCCAGACTTCTGAAAGGCTCTCAGCTGATTTTCACTAAAACGTAGGAGAGTACAAACAAAAATGACTCTTAAAATCTAATGTGGGTGCCGGCAAATCTATAGAACACGACAACTGCTCCCATTGTTGTTTAGTGGTGTTGTGTTCTGCTCGCTCACTCTGATATTAACGCTTTACTCTTCTGTATCATGTCCTTACATTAGGTGCCTCAAGAGGGTTCGCCTTCGTCGAGTTTTCCTCGGTACATGACGCCACCAAATGGATGGAAACTAAACAGGTATCCCCCAAGACTTTCCACTCTTGAAATGTGGACCAAAGACTCATATTAGTGAGAAAGTGTGCAGGGGGTTTGATATACCCTGTGGTAGTGTCATAAACTTCACCAGGAAAACACTAGCGGTACTCTCTCTACCTTCAGTCAGCAGAAGTTACTTCAGTCAATATCGTAAAACCTATTTACCTTAGCTGCTTTAATTCTAAACATGATTTTAGTCATCTATTTTTGGTACTCAGGTGGATAAGTAAAATCTAAAAACCTGTGGAAGATTGCTAAACTTTCCTACTTAAAATTAGCTCAAATTTACTCAATGTTCTAAGATTATTTATCAGAGAAATCTTTGAAATATTCTTTAGGCTTAACTTTCAATATCTGAATTCACTGTAGCTACACATAAATATAGGCAACATGACCTCCTTCAAACCTTTGTATTTTCCTAAACCTTATCCTCTCCATAAATTCCTAGTTTTAACCTGGCCTCTTTCTGCTTAATATTTTAAGAATGGGAGTGATTTCACTAGTGTACAAGCATAAAGTAGTTACTTTCTTATTGTTTGACTTTAGTATTAATGAAACTAGAAGTCTAGGGCAAGGAAACTAGGTTACAAAGATAGTTAGTCAGCCCTCTCGAAACTGTGCTACGAACCGCATTGAGATGAATCTCCTCCTCTTTTTGGACCTAGCCATGGTTTTTGGCATATGCTGTCGGTACTGACTCTCATGCTAACCTCAATCCTCTGACTGATGCTGCTGCTGTAACATCTACAGCAGCATCAACTACAAATTAACTGGGCAGTCTATGCCAAACATTACTACGATGTCACTGTTGAAATGAAATATGAGGAAATCTTTGAAAGAGCTTATATCTTTCAAAGTGATTCTTTTTCATATTCAGTGCTCTCTGGTTAATGTTATCACAACAGACGTCCTTTTGATTTCAATTCCCCTCTTTTTGAAATCCCTGGAGTCGTTGGTTTGAGGATTGTTTTGTAGAGTTGGGTCGTAGCAGTTGAATGCCCAACCACTGCCCTATCAGCTAATGTAGTCTTTTTGTCTGTATCTACAGGGTGTGCTGCTGCTTAATGATGCCTACAGAGCCACTCTACAGTACAGCATTCCTAAGGACTCTGGTGACAGGCAATCCAAATCACAACAGGACTGGTACTGCGTCAGGGTGAGCTGCTCTTACTTTATCCTTACATATCATTGTGTATGTTTCTACCACTAGGGTAAGTTACTAATTATCTGTCAGTTCCTCATCTTCGGTATATAAGAAAATATGATAGTTATTATTATTTGGTTTTCTTATATGTCCAAAGATGTGAAACTGAACGATAATTCGTAACTTACCCTACTAGAATCTCTGTCTATTTTATTATAATCAAAAAAGTTCTTCTGAAGGACCGTACACACGTAGGGTTTTTTTTAAGTCTTTCCACCAGACTTTTTGCTAAGTTCCTCCTACTTTTTCCACGAGAATATAAGCAAAAACGATAAAATTATTATTTATTTTAGTTGGTATCCATGATACCTGCAGGTATCATGGATACCAATCGTTTTTTCTTATATTCTCGTGTAAATAGTAGGAGGAACTTAGCAAAAAGTCTGGTGGAAAGACTTAAAAAACCCTACGTGTGTACGGCCCTTAACTAAGCTGATGATATATCATAGAGTTCTTTTGATTGTGAGTAACAATGTATATTTTTTTCAGTGCGGAGTTCACAATTTCAAGAGACGTGACAACTGCTTCAAGTGCTCCTCTTCACGCCTTGAGAGTGAAGTAGCTGATGATGGCAGTGAAGAGGCCTGTAATTACCCCACTAGCAGTGAGTATTAATGCACTAGCTACCTTTAATGTCAATATTCACTATTAGCTAATTCAATCATTTTCATTTATTTTTGAATGTTTGTGTAGCTTTAATATCAAATAACATCTAACTTATTAGTGTCATTAGTTATGTGTTTCTCTCTCTTTTGATGCTAGTTTTTCCAGTAGCTTCAGTTTATTGTTATCTCGATACGTTACTTGATGTATTGATATAAATTGACACTGTATATATCTGTACATACTTAGTTGTAGCTACATCATGTCACTCTCTTCCTGTCCACAGAGTTGATTCTCAGAGGTCTTGACGTGCTCTCTAACGAAGAAGGAGTCCTGACAGCCATTCAGCACGCCTCCACAGACCTGCCCATCAAGTCAGTGCGCATAGGGCGTGACCCCCTGACTAACTTGTCACGGGGCGTGTGTTTCGTAGAGTTGGCCTCAGTGTACGAGGCAATGACTCTCTTCAATAAACTAATGAGTAGACCACCCTCCATTGATGGCAAACAGATCAACATCTCCTACTGCAAACTGGCTGGCAGTCCCCCTGGGGGAAAAACTGGTGAGATGTGATGTGCCTTTCTAACTACTCATTGCTGAGCTAAAGAATGATCAGCTTTTTAATGTGTAGTTACTATATGAAATATTCATCTAATGTTGTTCACATAACTATCAAAATAATATGAAATGCCTTGGTGAAATTAGCTCTAAAGATATTTTTCACCTTAAATCAAGTTAATTTAGTTGTTGAGGATAAAGAAAGTTTTTTTCTTTAACAATTTGTGTTGTCAGGCGTGAATTACAGTGAAGGTTCTTCCACTGCTGGCATGCCTAACACCTCTAACATCAAAGAGATGGCAGAGTACAGCGCTAATCTCTACGCCAAGACACCTGAAGAACACGCCACCTACCTGGAGTACTATACACAGTACTTCACGCAGCAACAGCAGGAACAGGTGTGGAAAATATAACACTAGTAGGGGAAGTTAACAATTAGTGGCCACGTCTAAAAACTATATAACTAATAGGTAGCTAATTGTTATTTTATTTTTATTGATTTTCCATAGACACCAATTAAAATAATTATTAGTATATAGTTTTCTTATATGGCAGAAGATATGGAACCGACCAATAATTCGTAACTTACCCTAATGTAAATAAATAAAGTATAATAGCAGTAATTTCATGTTACAATGTCCTGACTTTGGTTTTAATTTTTCAGGGCACGCAATCAGACTCTGTAAACGCAGCGGCTGCAGTTGCACAGTCTGCACTGCAGGCTGTGCAGCAGAAAGGTGCAGTGAGTCAGGAATCTACAGCTGCGGTCTCTGACAATGAATACCCTGTGTATCGTGAGTCGAAAAGAGATAGTAATTTTCTTCTCCTTTGATTTAGTGCTATGCTCTACAGTTACACAATCATATTGAAATACTTTGACATGTGGAAAAAACTTGAATATTTTTCTCATTACTTATTCTAGTTTAAATGTCTCATTTCTTCTTTAGACGACAACCTAACTTTAAAAAATCTGTTCAACAGCGACACCTGATGTTAGCACTTACCAATATGATGAGTCTTCTGGTTACTATTACGATTCTAGTACTGGTCTGTACTATGATGCCAATACTAGTTACTATTACAACTCTGAGAGTGGTCAGTACCTGTATTGGGACAACGAGCGATCTACTTACTTACCAGCGCCTACTGACGACTCTGGAAAAGGAGTGGGAGGCGGTGATAAGAAAGATAAGGATAAGCAGGATAAGGTGAGATATCACGAGATAAATGCTGTGGATGTGCACTCTATTTATCTCATCTGTTAGACGTGAATGATTAGAATCCAATCTAATATTTTTTTTTCTCTCCTCAGGTGAAAGTAGCTAAGAAGATTGCCAAAGATATGGAGAGGTGGGCTAAGGCTCAGAACAAACGCAATGAGAAGAGTTCCAGTGACCCGTCTGTGTCTGTTGGGGGAGAGAAAGGCACCACCACTGGGGCAGCAGACGCGGCCTTTGCGGTCCTCCTCGAGAGGGGAAGAGGACCTAAGACAGAAGAGCCTAAGGCCCTAAAGATGCAGATCAGAAAGGAGCCCCCAACCCCCATTCACTCTCTCAAGAAGTCTGGCCTGGTGGCAGCCTATGGAGACGAAGCTAGTGACGAAGAAGAGGCACCTAAGGAGACTGAGTCTAAGGCCTTCAGTGAGGATGACTGGATTGACCTTGACAAGATGGCGTGTCTTCTGTGCAAGAGACAGTTCCCTAACAGAGAGGGCCTCAACAAGCATGTCAAGCTCTCCAATCTTCATAAAAGCAACCTCATGGAGGCTCAGAAAGCCTCCACTGGAGGAAGCCAAGCTCCAGTTGATGGCGGTTCTTGTAGCGAGGAGGCGAGGGATCAGATGTACAGAGACAGGGCACAGGAGAGGAGGAAGAAATACGGTATGCCTAACAAACCTCCTCCTAACAAACTGAAGGAGAAGTACATGTCAGTGAGGGAGGAGCTGTCCACTGCTCAGTTTGAAGAGCCTACTAAGAAAGGCATTGGCTCTGATAACATTGGCAATAAACTCCTCAAGAAGATGGGGTGGAATGATGGTCAGGGCCTGGGTAAGAGTAACCAGGGGCGCACTGAAATCATAGAGGCTGAGAGGAGAGTACAGAGTGTGGGACTGGGGGTGCAAGGCAGCTCCTACTCTGTGGTTGGTGACAGTTATAAAGACTGTGTCAAGAAAATGATGTACCATCGATACCAGGAGTTAGATGCACAGGAAAGAGACAACAACTAAATAATTAAGCGTAAATAAGTTATTCCATGAATAGAGAAAGCTATAAAAAAAGTCTATGTAAGTATTCACACTGTATAAAAAGGAATCTTGTGTAGTTGCATAATGTTATTCTTGGTCAATGATCAATCTGTACATATATTTAGAATTGACAATTTGCAGTATCTACATTGTTGAAATTTAGTGTTGATTATTTTTAAATTAGTAATTATTTTTATAAAGTAGATTTTACCTCTGGGTAAACTAATTCTAACAATTTATGAAATGGCTTGGATATAATAGTATAATAACTGAAAAATAATCACTCTTCTCTAGCATGTGTATATTTGTTATAAAAGATTGTACATATGATTGTAGTATGTTAGGTAGAGTCATCGTTAAGTTATTTTGATACTCTTATACAAATTCATGCATTGTCTACTGATGTTTCATAGGCAACATTATTTTAAAAAGCATCACAAATTCAGTTATTCCTCATTTGTATAACACAAATAAATCATTTGTATAATATCACCATAGAAATCTTGAAGTTGAATAATGACATTTAATTATTGTAGCTCAAAGTTTTCCAATGAAGTATCTAGTTGAGGTTATAGTTGTCTTCTATTGTATTTAGATGACAATTTACTGTTGAGATGTTATTTCATGTCAGTGATATACTTATTTAATAATATTCAGCATAAAAATTGATAATATATATCTGGTGCATTATTCTATAGTAAGATTGCTTGCAGTTAGTTCTATTGTTATTTTTTCTGTAAATAGATTGTAATGAAATGCAGTTCTTCTTTTATTGAATTCTTCCCTATATCAAAAGGAAAATTTATTTTTTCCTTTGAATTTAGAAACTAATATATTGGAAGACCATTCCACCTAAGGAACGTCCCAGTACTCAGACTCTTACTTACGTTCATACTTCATAGTACTTGGAAAGTGGGCTTTACATTACAAATGTCATGATTGGTCAAAATGAAATTTCGTAAGGTCTGATATTCATACATGCGCGTCTGGCGTGGGGGAACCTGATAACATTCAGCATCGCAATGACTTCCTGAAGGCGGGTCCATATCGTCTCCAGTGTCTGTGTGTATTTATAGTGCTGAGAAAGTTGAATATTGTCCCCGGATCCGTAGAGCAGTCAGTACTCACAGATCAAAGTCCTCCCTCCCAATTCTTTGTTTGAAGTAAGAGTGATGTCCGCACCTCACTAGAATCTACAGGAGGGGACCTAACTCTCGGAGAGTTAGATGGCGATGAGGAGAGAGTTGTGTGCGTGGATGTGTTTTGGTTGTGGAAAGGGGTCTATAAGACTATAGTGCTATTCTGTAGCAGAGTATTTACCTCGGTACGTTAGATTTAGTGTGGTAGTTGGGTGGTTTAAAAAACTAAGAGGAACTGGAAAGACAAAAAAAAAAAAGTTTCCGATAATGTTTCCTATTAGTCTTTCCGGTCTGGACATGTCTCCCGTCCCGCAGGCTATATATAGAGGTGACGTAGGAGATATCAAACCAGTTCCTCGCCAACCTTCAAGGCGTTAGCACCTCATGCCAGTGACTCTCTTGCATTGGTAATTCAGTTACTCAACAGTAACTAAGGTTAGTACCGACCTTGGTATAAACCATTAGTGTCATTTAGGTACTAACAAGGGCAAATCTTTTTACTTTGTCTAAATATTGACTAAATTGTCCTGGGTCTTTTTTTTTAATTTTATTCTTTGTTCACAGGTCTGAACCTGTTGGATTAAAGTGACCCTACCAGGCTTCTCAGTATCTGCATAAGCAGTATACAAACCAATCTCGGAACCTGGCCGTTTTTCAAGATTGGTGAGTGAAAATAAGATCTTACCTTTTACTGATCATTTTCCGATTGAATACCTAAACTATACGATCGGAGATTTCTATCTCGATCGGAAAGTTCCATCTTTCCGATCGGAATCTTTTGACTTTCTATTCGAAAAGAACTGTTCTTTCCGATGAAGAATGTAATTTAACTCACTCATACCTTTCCGATCTAACTGTACAATCTTTCCGATCGGAATGTACCATCTTTCCGATTGGAATTGTTCCAAATCTTACCGATGGAGAAAATAAAATCGCTCACTTTCCGACCGGAATGTATCATCTTTCCGATCGGAATACACCATCTTTCCGATCGGAATATACCATCTTTCCGAACGGAATATACAATCTTTCCGGTCGGAATATTCAATCTTTCCGGTCGGAATATACAATCTTTCCGATTACAATATACCATCTTTCCGATTAGAATACACCATCTTTCCGATCGGAATATACAATCTTTCCGATCGGAATACAGCATCTTTCCGGTCGGAATATACAATCTTTCCGATTATATTTACCATCTTTCCGATTAGAATATACCATCTTTCCGATCGGAATGTTTCAAACTTTCTGACTGTAGCTGCGACTAGCAGCTAATATGAGGGCAGGAAAAGTCTGTCTTCTGTCCGCATATATTTCGTTAGTTTTCTGGAAAAGATTCCAGTATAAAAATTCTAATCCATAATATGTTCTAAAAAGGTTACCTAGATTAAAACTTTATTATTAAAACAATTTCCAAAACTTATAAAGGAATTAAAACAGGAACATGGCTGAACCAACTTACGACTATAATTTGTCCTTGGAACAGGCGTGTGCCGGCAGCGCAGTATGAAAGAGAACTAAAAATCTAAAATTGATCTCCGAACACAACTTTTAAAAACGAGTGTTTCGTGAATGCAAAATAAAATTAACTTGCGCAGCACACTGACGAGATTGAATCGTTCTCACAAATCGGGAATAAACACAACTATTGCTTATATAACTATTAGTCTATTATAAAAGGCTATCTTTCCGATAAGAAAGTCTTATTTTTCGATCGGAAAGAATAATTCTTCATTTACCTGAACTGATATGAGCTATTCATCCACAGGTACCCATCATGGCTGATCAAGGTGTCGTGAGAAAATTGCTTTTCCCACAAGCCCTCAAGTTTTCAGTTATTAAAATCAAAATTAATTTCAGTAATTCAAATACATTATATATATATATATTTCAAAATCTCATTGCTCATTTAATAAAAGATAATATAGCTATTTCCAATATTATACTGTTTAAGACTTCCTTTTCAATATGTTTTGTAGTTATTAAAAGTAGGTTTTGTATGATATTTCGTTAGAAAAATGATAACCACCGTCCACCAGAAATTAGTAATACATTAACCCTCAACCTGTGAGGTGTTGTGTTAATTACGAACATCAAATAACCCAGTAAACAGCCATAGATTGTAAGTTTTTCTATTATATATTTATTTTGATTGTAGCGCAGTAGATTTACTTAATTAAATATTAGTTTCATATATATTATAAGATGTATATTGCATTTTTAAGTTGGCCATATATTCGTGGTACCTAGTTAGTCTGACAGTATTGTTGAGATGATCGAATACATATTTAATGTGATTTAATTTATTATATTGTTTGCCATACTAAGAAATATATTAACTAAGGATAGGTCATACTGTATATTATTGATTTTGTATTGTGATTTGTCGAAGATTTTAGTTTCTATTATTCTCTATTTTATCGATTTGTATTTTGTTCTTCGACAGGTTACGTCGTCGTAGTAGTGTTTGTATCCAGAATAAAAAAATAAAGAAAACGGTGGATAAGAGTACTCATTATCCACGTCAGTAACAATCTACGCTTCTCCTTGGTTATCAAGAACTGATTTATTGCCATTATGTCGCATATTGGTGATATAGATGCAGCTGACATGCGTCAGCCTAAGCCATCAAAACTCATGTTAGAAGAACGTGAACACTCATCCCGAGTTAACCTAGAATCTTCCCTACTCTCATCGTCAGCCAATTTACAACCAGACAAGGAATATGCTTTGGAAGCTGCCAAACATTTGAAAGTCTGCATTTTGAAATTCGAAGAAAGTAGCAGAAACCTATCTCAGTGGCTAACTCAACATGGTCACACTCAAGAAGCACGTATCGTAAGACATCGTAGACACAAGATGGTCTATATTGAAGCTAAAGAATCAATTGATGATTTAAACAGCATTCTTGCAGACTTGAATCTGGAAACTGTCTCCAGCGTCGGTGTTGCAAGTTCAATGTCAGTCATGTCATCTCATCCTATTGAAGAATCTTCGCAAGCGGTTTCTCACCAACATCGGGACGAAGACGTTCAGCCTCTTGGGAACGCACCTGATGGTGAGAAAGTCGTCTCTTGTGAGGATAAAACTATAGTTAATGATCGTGGCCTTGATTTGAATCCTCTGCAGGATCATGAACTAACGCAAGTTAACTCATCAGTTGTTCCCAGACTGGATAACTCACCAGTGGTCCACAGACAACTTTATTCATCAGCTATCCTTAGACAAGATAACTCATCGGTTGTCTCCAAAAGACAAGAACCAGTTTTGAATCCAAATATTGGTCCTCAGACTTCTCCTGTTGACCGTTCCCTGGAGAAGACGCACAGGACTTCTGCTCATAACCTTGCGCAGGGTGTCTCCAGAGAACAACAAGCAATTCATTCAAATTATAATGCCCCTATTCATCACCAGAATATCAATTGTTCTCCATCCAAGAGTAATAGTTGCTATAAAGTATTCCAAGATTTCAATAAGCCCTGTGGTACCTCAAATTTTCAAAATATGCCTCAAAAACAGCAACCAACTGAATACAAACCCAAAGGTTATTGGAGGGAGGAGGCTCCACCTCAGCCTTACAAACGCTATTACCACAGAGAACCACCCGAGAACTATCCAAGCTTCCAGGCTACACCAGCTCCGTTCTATCAAAATTTAGTCCCTCCACTAAAGAGCAGCCTGGATCCTTACACTAAACACATGATGAAGCAAGATCTCCTACGCGGAGGCCCATCCAAATTCAACGGAGATCCACAGCAATTTCTCTCTTGGAGGAGTAACCTTCAACGACGTTTCGAAGAAATTGAACCGGATAGCCTGGATGCTATCCACATGATTCTTGCTAACACAACTGACAGACCTCACTCCATGGTGCAGCACTTCCTGTCGGCCGGGATTTCTGATCCAGACTACACCTTGAGGGACATCTGGACAAACCTTGAAAGACGTTTCGCGACAGCGGAACGCATAGCTGAAGGACTGTTTCGTAAGATCAATGACACTGCTCCAATTAAAAGCAGTAGTCAATTTCATAAATTAGAAGATCTTTTAGACCTTTGTAAAATTATTAATAGTAGTATACCTTCTTGTCCTGAGTTATCGGTATTTAATCTAAGACATGGCATGAAATCTGTATGGGAGAAGCTCCCAGAACATTTCCAAGTGAAGTGGAGGTCACGTTATTTCAGGCACGAAGAAGAGACAGGTTTTTCTCCCGATTTAAGTTTGTTTATTGATTTCTTTGAACGCTACTTAAAAGAAGTTAGTCATCCTTCCTTCTTATCTAATACTAAAACATCTTACAATGCTCGTGCCCTAGTAACAGTGAACGAAACTTCAGAAACTCAATCACCAACATGTGTTTATCATAAATTTAAAGGCCATACTATAGACAATTGTAAGAGTTTCTCAAACCTTCCATTTCAAGAACGCAAAGATTTTGTTGTTAAGAATAAGTTATGTTTTCTATGTTTCGGGAAACACTTTTCTAACTCCTGCCCTAGTAAGTCCCAAATCAAATGTGCTAAATGTCAAATGCCACATAACACCGCAATGCATTTCAAAAGATCAAATGACAAAGTTTCCGATAATAAATCAAGCGCCCGTGATATGCAAGTACAGAACGACAATACTCCATTGGCATCGACTAACGTCTGTACGCGCATTTGTGGTTCTAGTTCTAAGTCTAGAATTTGTTCCAAAACTCTTTTAGTAGAAGTATCTGTGCCAAACTCATCTAAAATTGTTCGTTGTTTATGCATTATTGATGAACAAAGTGATAGATCATTTTGTGATCCTGAATTCATTAAGGTATTTGGTTTAGACCCACCTAGTATTAAGTATTCCTTGACTACGGCAACTACCAGTCGTACCCCCTGTGATAACAATTTCTTGGTGTCTGGTTTGGTCATTCGCGGAGTCAATTCTTCTGATTGGTTACAATTACCACCACTCCTTACGCTCTCAACTTTGCCAAACCCCCTTGATCAGGTAGCTTCTCAAACAGTTGTAGCTTCCCATTCACATATAAGTCATTTAGCCAAGCATTTCCCACCAATTGATGCTGATGCAATGGTAATGATTTTGGTAGGCGCTGACTCAGGAAATTTCATGAAAACTAAGCAACATGGGGATCACTATCCGTTTGTACATGAAACTCCTCTTGGATACTCACTCGTTGGTCTGGCTTGTCCCAATTCAGAGTCGGAATCAAATACCGAACATAGTGTTTTCAAAACTTCTGTTGACATCGGTCCATACGAGTCCATTTCTGCTAAAATTTTGTTTGATTCTGTTAGGAAAAGTTCTTTAGCAGAATCACCATTTGCCACATCCCCAGATGACAATCTTCCAGGGCCATCACAAGAAGATTTGAAATTTACGAAACTGATGGAAGATAAAATAGTCGTAAATGAGCAGGGTAATCTCCAACTCCCTCTACCTCTGAAAGACGTTGAGCTGCCAGACAATCGTGGCACAGTTTTTCACAGAACGAAAAACACCCTAGATCGCTTGCGACGGTCTCCCGAGAAATTGAAAAGCAGTCTAGAAGTGTTCGATTCATACCTCACTGCTGGCCATGTAGAACCAATTACTCCATCCACAAATGCGTCCTCGTCTACTTATTACATACCTATTTTTCCTGTGTACAACGAACAGAAGAATAAAACAAGACTCGTATTTGACTCTTCCGCAGTATTCGACGGAGTCAGCTTGAACAATGCCTTAATGCAGGGCCCAGACCTGAACAATTCTCTCGTTGGCGTACTATTGCGTTTTAGATTAGAGGAAGTTGGAATCAACGCTGACATTGAAAAGATGTTCCATTCCTTTTATGTTGACCCTAGCCAAGTAGATTTGTTAAGATTTTTCTGGTTTAAGGATAATGATGCCTCTAAAGAAATTGTTTCATATCGTGCGCGTGTCCATATTTTTGGAAACAAGCCCTCCCCTGCGATCGCTAATTTTGCGCTAAGATACACTACTCTTTATTGTGATCAGAATAAAGATGCTGAGGCTTGTGAATTCATAAGCAATCATTTCTATGTCGACGATGCCTTGTATAGTACAAAGACAGTTGCTAGTGCGATAAAGGTACTTTCTGATGCCCGAGCTATATTGGGAAAATACAATATTAGATTATGTAAAATAATGTCATCACACAAAGAAGTTATGGATGCCTTCCCAGCGAGTGAGCTCGCGGATATCCATGATTCTTATGATCTCATTTCTGAAGATCCTCTAAGCAAAACTTTAGGAGTGGCTTGGTCTCCCCTTCAGGACACTCTATCCTTATGTCCTCGAATTCCTTCTCGTCCTTTCACCAAACGAGGACTTCTTAGTGTAACCAGTGCTTGTTATGATCCTATTGGACTGGTTTGTCCAATCGTCCTCAAAGGCAGGTTATTTCTGCGCCGGATCATCCCACCAAAAAATCAAAGCACTCCGGAACTAGAAGACTGTGGTTGGGATGACCCATTGCCTCCTACGTATCAAACGGAATGGTTTTCTTGGGTGCAATCCTTGGACACAACGAATTTGGTGTCCGTACCACGGTGCTACAAACCTCCAAATTTTGGAGAATCTGTCCAAAATGAACTTCATTGTTTTGCCGATGCTTCAGATGTTGCAATTGGATTAGTGATTTACTTGCGACAAATCAATGTTCACAACGCTATATCAGTAAGTTTTGTCTTCGCTAACTCTAAGGTTGCTCCTCGTGCTGCAGGGACGATTCCCAGGTTGGAACTTTGCGCAGCTTTGGAGGTTACCAGGGCAGTAAGAAAGGTGTTTTTGGAGTTGGCTATAGAGATCCACAAATTAAGATTTTACACCGACAGTAAAATCGTTCTCGGCTATCTGCAAAATTCTACGAAGCGATTCTCTCGTTATGTCTATCATCGTATCGATGAAATTCTAAAACAGTCCAAAGTATCTCAATGGCGTCACATTGGGGGATCAAAGAATGTTGCAGACATAGCTTCCCGACCTCAAACTATTCAATCTCTTCTAGATTCTGACTGGTTATGTGGTCCCGTCTTTCTCAGGTCGGAGATGCCCTCCGAAGAAGAATCATCTCCCGTTATTGACTTAGACCTTCCCGAGATTAAGTGTGCTATCACGAAAAGCAACGATGTAGAGATTCAGTCAATTGCAGATGTCATTGCAAGTCGAACTAATTCATGGTTTAGGGCTCGTGTCATTCTATCGTATGTCCTCAAATTCGTTCATCTTCTCAAAATTTGTCCCTTGGAAAATACCAATTGCTCTATATGTAATTTGAGCCTAAAAGAGGCTGAAACACACCTGATCAAAGGTTCACAACGTGAATTTCAAGCAGAAATCAATCTTATAGTTGATAAGAAGCCCTTATCTAAGAGCAACCCCCTCTTAAATTTGTCTCCGGTCGTAGACGGTAATAAAATCCTGCGTGTAGGTGGTCGTCTTCGCGACTCCGATTTCCCACCTGACTTGAAAAATCCAATATTGTTACCATCGAAACACCCTGTTACTAAGATGATTGTGTATGATTGTCATGAGAAGGTCAAACATCAGGGACGTTACTTGACTACGGGTTGCATACGTCAATCTGGATTCCATGTACATAAAGGGAGTTCTGTGGTGAAGAAACTCATCAGTGAATGCGTACAATGTCGGCGTCTCAGAGGCCCATTGCAAGAGCAACGAATGGCTGATCTTCCATCAGACAGATTGGAAAAGTCGCCACCTTTTTCAAATGTCGGTCTAGATCTATTTGGACCATACCTCATCCACGACGGACAAACCACACGTAGCAACAAAGCAACCAAGAAGGTATGGGGTCTTCTCATCACGTGTCTGGTGAGCCGGGCCGTTCATATTGAACTTCTTCCTTACCTAGACACTTCTAGTCTACAGCTTGGTCTGCGACGTTTCTATGCTGTCAGAGGAACTTGTAAGCGTATCCGCAGCGACCAAGGAACTAATCTGATTGGTGCTAGAAACCAACTATTCGATCTTGCCAAGATTCAAGAAGATGCCATTAAGCATGGCATTGAGTGGGAGCTCAATCCTCCAGCAGCAAGCAATTATGGAGGTGTATGGGAACGTCAGATCGGGTCGATAAAGCGTCTTCTCGATTCAACGCTCGCCTCCAATCGTTCAAACAACCTTTCTCGCGACGAACTCAACACCTACCTCCAGGAATGTGCTAGCATCATTAATAACACCCCATTGGGGGAAACGTCAAATCACCCCGATGATCCTGCACCTCTCTCTCCATCAAACATTCTCACGATGCGAGACAGTCCTAACCCACCTACTATGGATACGTTAACTGAAGCTGACCTGCTCAGTTATGGCAAGAAACGTTGGAAGAGAGTTGTTTACCTTTGTGATCAATTTTGGTCTCGCTGGCGTCAACTATACTTGGTTCGTCTACAGAGCAGGTCTAAATGGATCAAGTCCAATGAACGAGTTCACATAGGAGATGTCGTTCTAGTGAAGGGCCAAACCAAACGAAATGAATGGCCTATGGGACGAATAATCGCAGTAAAAAAGAGTAATGATAACCTTGTTCGGTCTGTTACTATTCAGTTGAGTGCTAAGAGAGAAGGGCATCCTAGACTCATTGAACGTTCAGTTCGGGACACTGTCCTTCTTGTGCATGCTGATTCCTCTTCGTGAGCATTTAGAGTCCTCATTTTTTGGGGGGAGTGTCGTGAGAAAATTGCTTTTCCCACAAGCCCTCAAGTTTTCAGTTATTAAAATCAAAATTAATTTCAGTAATTCAAATACATTATATATATATATATTTCAAAATCTCATTGCTCATTTAATAAAAGATAATATAGCTATTTCCAATATTATACTGTTTAAGACTTCCTTTTCAATATGTTTTGTAGTTATTAAAAGTAGGTTTTGTATGATATTTCGTTAGAAAAATGATAACCACCGTCCACCAGAAATTAGTAATACATTAACCCTCAACCTGTGAGGTGTTGTGTTAATTACGAACATCAAATAACCCAGTAAACAGCCATAGATTGTAAGTTTTTCTATTATATATTTATTTTGATTGTAGCGCAGTAGATTTACTTAATTAAATATTAGTTTCATATATATTATAAGATGTATATTGCATTTTTAAGTTGGCCATATATTCGTGGTACCTAGTTAGTCTGACAGTATTGTTGAGATGATCGAATACATATTTAATGTGATTTAATTTATTATATTGTTTGCCATACTAAGAAATATATTAACTAAGGATAGGTCATACTGTATATTATTGATTTTGTATTGTGATTTGTCGAAGATTTTAGTTTCTATTATTCTCTATTTTATCGATTTGTATTTTGTTCTTCGACAGGTTACGTCGTCGTAGTAGTGTTTGTATCCAGAATAAAAAAATAAAGAAAACGGTGGATAAGAGTACTCATTATCCACGTCATGGAACATTCAGCATCGCAATGACTTCCTGAAGGCGGGTCCATATCGTCTCCAGTGTCTGTGTGTATTTATAGTGCTGAGAAAGTTGAATATTGTCCCCGGATCCGTAGAGCAGTCAGTACTCACAGATCAAAGTCCTCCCTCCCAATTCTTTGTTTGAAGTAAGAGTGATGTCCGCACCTCACTAGAATCTACAGGAGGGGACCTAACTCTCGGAGAGTTAGATGGCGATGAGGAGAGAGTTGTGTGCGTGGATGTGTTTTGGTTGTGGAAAGGGGTCTATAAGACTATAGTGCTATTCTGTAGCAGAGTATTTACCTCGGTACGTTAGATTTAGTGTGGTAGTTGGGTGGTTTAAAAAACTAAGAGGAACTGGAAAGACAAAAAAAAAAAAAGTTTCCGATAATGTTTCCTATTAGTCTTTCCGGTCTGGACATGTCTCCCGTCCCGCAGGCTATATATAGAGGTGACGTAGGAGATATCAAACCAGTTCCTCGCCAACCTTCAAGGCGTTAGCACCTCATGCCAGTGACTCTCTTGCATTGGTAATTCAGTTACTCAACAGTAACTAAGGTTAGTACCGACCTTGGTATAAACCATTAGTGTCATTTAGGTACTAACAAGGGCAAATCTTTTTACTTTGTCTAAATATTGACTAAATTGTCCTGGGTCTTTTTTTTTAATTTTATTCTTTGTTCACAGGTCTGAACCTGTTGGATTAAAGTGACCCTACCAGGCTTCTCAGTATCTGCATAAGCAGTATACAAACCAATCTCGGAACCTGGCCGTTTTTCAAGATTGGTGAGTGAAAATAAGATCTTACCTTTTACTGATCATTTTCCGATTGAATACCTAAACTATACGATCGGAGATTTCTATCTCGATCGGAAAGTTCCATCTTTCCGATCGGAATCTTTTGACTTTCTATTCGAAAAGAACTGTTCTTTCCGATGAAGAATGTAATTTAACTCACTCATACCTTTCCGATCTAACTGTACAATCTTTCCGATCGGAATGTACCATCTTTCCGATTGGAATTGTTCCAAATCTTACCGATGGAGAAAATAAAATCGCTCACTTTCCGACCGGAATGTATCATCTTTCCGATCGGAATACACCATCTTTCCGATCGGAATATACCATCTTTCCGAACGGAATATACAATCTTTCCGGTCGGAATATTCAATCTTTCCGGTCGGAATATACAATCTTTCCGATTACAATATACCATCTTTCCGATTAGAATACACCATCTTTCCGATCGGAATATACAATCTTTCCGATCGGAATACAGCATCTTTCCGGTCGGAATATACAATCTTTCCGATTATATTTACCATCTTTCCGATTAGAATATACCATCTTTCCGATCGGAATGTTTCAAACTTTCTGACTGTAGCTGCGACTAGCAGCTAATATGAGGGCAGGAAAAGTCTGTCTTCTGTCCGCATATATTTCGTTAGTTTTCTGGAAAAGATTCCAGTATAAAAATTCTAATCCATAATATGTTCTAAAAAGGTTACCTAGATTAAAACTTTATTATTAAAACAATTTCCAAAACTTATAAAGGAATTAAAACAGGAACATGGCTGAACCAACTTACGACTATAATTTGTCCTTGGAACAGGCGTGTGCCGGCAGCGCAGTATGAAAGAGAACTAAAAATCTAAAATTGATCTCCGAACACAACTTTTAAAAACGAGTGTTTCGTGAATGCAAAATAAAATTAACTTGCGCAGCACACTGACGAGATTGAATCGTTCTCACAAATCGGGAATAAACACAACTATTGCTTATATAACTATTAGTCTATTATAAAAGGCTATCTTTCCGATAAGAAAGTCTTATTTTTCGATCGGAAAGAATAATTCTTCATTTACCTGAACTGATATGAGCTATTCATCCACAGGTACCCATCATGGCTGATCAAGGACAGAAGCGTTGTACCTCTTGCAAACGTGAAATCAATGTGAATGACCCACACACAGAGTGTTTAGGTCATAATAATTCTTGCTTCAAAAATTACTCTTATGATCCTTCCAACTGTGATGCTTGCCAACAAGTCCTCGCAAGTTACAAAGCAGATAACAAAGTAGCTAAAACTACTTTTGCAGATATGATCGGATCTATGCGTCGCTCTATCCGCCAGGCCATGAATACTGGTAAGCCTCTTCCAGAAGAAGTAATCGAGCGCTTTCAGGCGTCAGGAGGCAAAGAAGTCTTCCTCGACAGGGCAAAACATCTTGATCCCAGACCTTGCGTTTCTCGCAATCCGCCGAACATTCCTGATTCTCCTACCCATTCTGCAACACCTCAAAATAGTGTACCGCCGGCAGATATTGCAGAGCTAAATTCTGACGCTCTTCATCAGGAACCTAGTTTAACTATCGACATCCAGCAACCTGTCGCAGCCGCTCCACTGATATAGTCCATTCACGCCCTGGGAAATCTTTATCATTTGAGCCTACAGAAGCTAACTCTGAAAGCTCTGACTCAGATTCCAATTCCTCAAACAGCTCAGATGAGTCTGCTTCGAATTCCAAGCGCCACCGCTGATATATGAGCAAAAAGAATAATCCTTCTAAGAAAAGGAAACGCTCCTCTTCATCAAATTCTTCTACGCATCACCGAAAAGGTTCCAAAACTAATAAATCTATTGAAAATGTATTGAAAAGATTTATGACCGCTTCAGATAAACGTCATGATAAAATGAATGTCTCCATAGATAATCGTTTCTCAATGACGGATACTCGTTTCAAACTGTTTGAGTCTAAAGTTTCGGGTATGTTTGAATCGTTTACCAAGAAGTTGGAAGCTTGGGCCCATCCGGAACAGGAAGCCTCAGCAGAACATCATGAGTTTGGATATGATGAATTTCATCCTGAAGAAGAGGTCGAAGGTCAAGGTTACGACCCTTTCAATCCAGAACTTGATTATCCTCCGTCAAGCCCATTTACTCAACAGGATTCTCAGACAGAAGCTAATCCTACTAGTTCTGAACTTTATTTCTATCCCGAGTCCTGCACTCTCTACGAAGACCGCATTTGTATAGGGGAGCATATTATCATGGTGGATTCTGGGGAATTGGAGTATACCATGCACAATGGCACAGAAGTTTTCAGGCCTATTATCAACACAGAAGCAGTTAAAGCTTTGGTAGAAGAATCCAGCCTGGTCGTTAAACGAAAGGATCTTAAAGATACGCGTCAAGAGCACATCAAGACCATATCACGAGTCGTAAATACTTCTAGTTATGCATATTTAGGTCTCCACTCAAGCGACTCACTTCCTCTCACCCTAACTGCAAGCAAGCCATCTAGGTTCCTTGAAGCTATCAAAGAGACTCTAGATACGTCACCTTCCCGAGCATTCAAAGGCCCGCCTTTCACCCTTCTTCCAGCTGAGGATTCCGAATCTCAAAGCAAACTCTTAGCTTTTGCCGCAGCTCCGAAGTTAGGTAAAGATTGTCACAAGTTACAAGGTCTTTTTCAGGAAAAACCAAAGAGGTTCCAGAGTTGATTCGTAATAAAGACTACGAGATTCGTCAGATTATAGCTACTCTCATTCTTGTGCATGAATCAGCTAAATACTCGAGTAATATCACGACAGACGTCATACTTAGGCGTATGGCTAGAGATTCTTCGTCTGAATTGGTGGAACAACATGTGAAATCAGTAGAAAGGCTAAATAATAGCAGCATTATCCCTGCTACTCAGTCACTCATCACTCACTTCATCTCCCAGGCAAAGCAGGTCCGTTATGAAGCCAGAAGCAAAGCAGTAGCTGACACTAAACCTTTTAACGTCAGAGCATCCCTAAGGGAAGGGGGTTATTTCTCAATCGGGCTCTTTGATGAAGATGCCATCCGCATAGCAGAGGATTGTGCGAAAAATGCACCTCCTGTCGTCAATCTATTTCCTCCCACCTATTCTCACACCCACCAACCTTACTCACACCCGAAACACCCCAGAGTGCGCGGGCAGACTTCCTATACACAGCGAGCTCCATTTAAAGGCCATGCAAACGTTACTTTTCGAGGTAGAAGGCGTGGAGCTTCTGCAACTAGAGATCAACAAAAGGGCAGAGGAATGCATAGGGGAAATTTTCGCGGGATCCCCACGTCAATTCCCTATAACACCACAACTTATAACAGAGGTACCGTCAGAGGTAATCCCAGAAATAGAGGTTCGGCAAACCAGCAGAACCGATATCAATCACAATGACTTACCGATTCCTTTCCGTCTAAGGAATCAACTCCACTTTTGGCGGTTCGCGTCTCCTATGACGCAAAAGATTATTCAAAAAGGACTGTCATGGAAGTGGAGCCCCAAACCTCCCTCCCTCCAACTGCCACCTTCTTCAACATGCAAAGGAAACATCACCCCTCACATCAAAAAGTTAATCGTTCGCGGGGTCATATTTCCAGCTCCGTTTCAACCTTGCTACCCAAGTCGCATCTTCTTAGTACCAAAATCTACAGGGGGGGAAAGACCTATCATAGACCTGTCTTCACTGAACAAATACATTCATTGCCCTACGTTCAAAATGCAAGATGTAACCAAAATCAAAAATTCCATCCCGAAACAAGCTCTTTTCACGTCAATCGACATATCAGACGCATTCCACCACATACCAATTCACTCTCGCTTCCAAAAGTATCTAGCTTTCACCCACGACCAACAGCTCTTCTTCTTTCAGGGAATGCCCTTCGGTTTAAATCTAGGCCCTTTGATATTTACAAAAGTAATAACAGAAGTTCTCAAGCGAGTGCACAATCTCAAGATCACGGCATCAGTTTACATAGACGATTGGTTACTATGGAACACATCCCTCTTGCAGCTTCAAACCAACACCCTATTAACCACAGACCTGCTCTCACATCTGGGGTTCACCATAAATTGGACAAAATCCCAACTTCTCCCCTCGAAAACTATTACCTACCTAGGAGTTCTGTGGAACGGTGCAGATTACACAGTAGCACCAAGCAATCACAACATCAACAAAGCCTTGCAACAGGTAAGGACAACGCTGTCCAAACCCTACATCAACAAGAAGAGCTACCAAACCCTTCTTGGAACGCTAAACTTCATTGCTCCCTTTATAAATCAGGGCAAATTCCATCTGAGGCAAATCATTCTCTCAGCTCCGAAATTCAAAGTCCAAAAGAAAGTTTTGTTATCTCCAAATTTCCGAAGCCAGCTAAAATGGTGGATGATCAGAGCCAACCTAGCCTGCCCAGCTCCGATCTCAGTACCTCCACCATGGATAACAATTTGGACAGATGCCTCCAGCACAGGATGGGGGGGGCATGTTCCCTAGGGAGAACAGCCTGGGGAGAATGGTCTCCCTACGAGAGACAATTGCACATCAACGCGCAGAAATGTCTTGCAGTCCTCAAGTGCCTTCAGCAGTTCAAGCCTCCAGTACTGACGACTATTCTCATCAGGACAGACAACTCTGTCATAGTATCTCTGATAAGCAAACAGGGATCAAACAAAAGCCACAGGCTCAACCGCCTGCTTCTCCCTCTCTTACAATTGTGCGCCAACCTTCAGTGGGTTCTAATAGCTAGACATATTCCGGGTCATTTGAACTCCTGGGCAGATTCACTGTCCAGGAACCACATAATTCGGGCAGAATGGACACTGACAGCACAATCTTTCCAGAACGCCACAAAACATTGCCAGCCGGAAGTGGATCTTTTTGCGCATCCCGGCAATGCACAACTCCCGATCTTCGGCTGTGTCTTTCACCATCCTCTGGCCACAGTAGTAGACGCTCTGTCGGCAGACTGGAATCGTTGGGAAGCGCTTTACCTCTTTCCCCCAATAGATCTCATTCCTCTTTGCCTTCAAAAGCTAGAAAAATTCTTCGGAAAAGGAGTATTCATCGCCCCTTACCTCCCGTCGGCAGCCTGGTGGCCCGCCCTCATCACCCGCTGCGAACTGTTAGACGAGGAATTAGAAATTTTCCAGGTGGTACGGGATACAAAAGTTTGGCTAAAAGACGCGACGTCACTAGTTTTTCGCGCCTTCAACTTCTAACAAAAATTTACACCTCAAAGTTTTCCCAATCAGTAGCAACTGCTCTTGTAGCCACCCATAGAACTTCTACCTCTTCCCAGTATCAGAATTGTTGGAAAGATTTCCAAAAGTGGCTTACAGAACAACCTGCAGGTCGAATCTCAAAAGATACCGTATTGAAATACTTAATTCACTTGGGGACAGAAAGGAATTTAAACCCTAAGACTATCCTCGTCTATCGCAATGCTCTACACTTACCGTTGCTACATGGCTTTAATATAAATACGAAAGATCAGGAATTTTCACTCCTTTCCAGAGCTCAATTTATCTGCAATCCCCCAAAACAACGTTTTGTCCCTACCTGGGACCCAAACCTTGTACTATCTATGCTTGAACTTCCCCAATTCCAGAATGGGGTCGCTTCGCCTTCGGACCTATTGGCTAAGACAATATTTCTAGTAGCTTTAGCCACTGGCAACAGAGTGGGGGAGTTATCAGCACTTTCTAGATGTTCGGCCTCTTTCTCGCAAGAACTCTCCGAAGTAGTGATACCTGTCAAACAGGGCTTCCTATACAAAAACCAGTCTATGTTCAGGACTCCTTCTAATATAGTCATACCAGCACTCTATGAAGAAAATGAGGAGTTGCCTCACACTCTTTGCCCGGTCCAAGCATTGAAACAATGGTTGGATTTATCTGCTGCCTGGGAATCAGATGCGGTTTTTCTCAATCCCAATTCTTTCAAACCTATGAACAAGAGTGCCATTGCACAATCACTCGTCAGGACTCTAAACTTAGCCATTCCTGGCGTATTTGCTAAAGCACATGATGTTAGGAAAATAAGTGCATCGATCGCATGGACTAGGGGTGTTTCTCCTTTTGAAATTACTAAGCGCCTATTCTGGGCATCTTCCTCTACGTTCATTGCAAAATACTTAGTCCCTCTCAAGTCAAGAGCACACAGATGTGTAGCTGCAGGATCTATTTAATACCTCTAGCGATTATATGAGAGAACCGCCATATTACTCATAGTTTTTATATTTAAGCATCATTAGTAGATACTATCTCTTTTCGTTTTACATATTCATAAGATTTAATTTCTTTCCTATTTTGTTCCTTTTTCGTGAATTGTACAGATGTATTTTCAAACATGTCAGATATTATGGTCCTCTATGTTCCATGTTAGCTATCAGAATATTGTTAGCTCTATATTTTTATTTTGTGCTGAGATACAGTAATTATTTCTCATGTTACCAAAGGATGTAGATCTCAATACACATTAAGTTACCAAACAACCATTTCATTACAAACCTTTTCCATTTAAAGCACCTTCACTAGGATAAACAATAAGAGTTGGGAAGGGTTTTTAAAAAACTCGTATAAGATTCCTAAGCTCTTTCACGCAGGCTATTAGTCTGCCTTCCACATACTGTGCTCGAGTTTTACTCTGCGCTACGCAGTGACTCGTTATCCTAAAGCTAACGTACCGAGGTAAATACTCTGCTACAGAATACCACTCTTGCATTAAAGAGCTATTTCTGTAGCTTCGGAACTGGTTTGATATCTCCTACGTCACCTCTATATATAGTTTGCGGGACGGGAGACATGTCCAGACCGGAAAGACTAATAGGAAACATTATCGGAAACTTTTTTTTTTTTTTGTCTTTCCAGTTCCTCTTAGTTTTTTAAACCACCCAACTACCACATGGTGAGGATATCCTAAAGCTAACGTACCTCAGTAAATACAGCTACAGAAATAGCTCTTTAATGCAAGAGTGGTATTATTACTCAAATGTTGCGTGATGTCTAGGGTTGAGACATTATGCAGTATAATTATGCACATAAATATTTAGTGCATATTCGCTTGAAATATGCATTTTCATAAAACGCTGCTTTAAACGCATATGCAAAATATATGCATATATAAAACGCATATACAAAATATATGCAGCAAATAATTTTTAATTTTAATTAAAAAAACATTACACGTATGGATTTCTCGAAATAGGCTGTTACTAAGAAGCTCATATTTTAAATATTTTTTTATTAAATGAAAAAAATATTTAAAAATTAAGTGGTAGAATAAAGGATGTTAATTAATATCTTTTAATTGAAAATAATTTCAATACATATTGAAACACTTCTTACAAAGCTGTTTTCAAGTACATTTATCAAGTCTTGAATATGAAGAATCTAGTATACAGGTAATTAATTGAAGCTCATACAGCGAGCGATCTTTAAACGGACACCCTCTAAAAAAGACAAAAATTATCCGTTCTTCTGGCCATGTAACTCCTACAACAACCTCTTTAAATTATATAGTTTAATCAATATTCTATTCATCTACCAATTATCTAGTCGTACATTTATTATATTCAAGGTATTACAATTTACAATAAACACTCAATGTATTGTTTTTAAGATTTTCAGTAGTTTGATTTTGTTACTCATTTCCTACACATTTTCTTTGATTAGAGAAACTCTATAAAATTAAAAAGAGGTGTAACTACCCTATATTTTCACTTGGTTTAGTTAAAAATATTTTTGTTTCATTCTACTTACCTTATTGTTTCGTGCCTACGTACAATTATATGAGTAAGTTATATAAATATTTTAAAATTTTAATTAAAAAAATTATTCAATAATAATCTGAGATTGTTTACCCTCATTAGAGATTCTTTGAAATTCTGTTAAAGAAAACTTAAAAGTTAAAATCCCCAATTAAACTAATAATTTTGGTACTTTGTTGGGGGGCTTTACCTTTATACTGTCCGTTGTACGAGCTTTACCTGTATATATAATATATAAATGAATATATACAGTAACACTAGTTTAGAAAATAGGAAAATCAGTCTATAAGCTTAATTAAATTTTATTATTACCCTTCACAAATTTGCAGAAGGTTATATTTTATCCGGCATTTATTTATCATCTTGTTATTCGCATAGCTGAAGCAATGTTCAACCAAATTGCCTGAAATTTGGTGAAGCGATTGGTCAATGTCCAGTGAATTTCTTGTAGAATTTTGGGTGCCACCCGGTCAAAGGTCATTGTTATTCATAACTCAAAAAGTATTGAACCATATTGCATGAAACTTGTTGGGACGATTGGTCAATATACAGGAACCATTTTGTCAGAACAGGTCAAAACGGAGGCGAAGGTATGCGCTCTACCGAGTGCACGTAATGTAGTAACTGTATATTTTAGGTTTTCAAAACTAAAATATTCTTGTACTGAGAAAATATCCCCTCTACATCATATGAAACAAGAGGTGTGTATAGAAGCCTCGCCATATTTGATGGGCCAAGTTATTTTAAGATTTCATGTAGATTGACTTGAATGACTTGTGCAGATTATCCTGTCAGAAATGAATTTATGTCTCTGATGATTGAAAATCCTTCATTTTTGGATAATATGTACTGATTAGTGATTACTAATATAAGCTTTACGTAATATCTCTATCATAAATATTCTTGAGAAAATTATAATTTTTTTATCTTTATGATCACTTTAGAAATTGACCTGCCTCGCGCCTCAAATTGCTCTATTGTTAATGGAATTACTGAGAATGTTGAATATATGAACACAAGACTTACTTTCATTATTTCTATTCTCTGTAGAAGTTTTTGACATTCTCATTCTGATAATTATCTGAAATATTAAGAAGCAGAGCTCAACCAAATTCCCCACCTCGTTATAACCCCGCTATCATGAATGTATCTATTCGATGTCTAAACGTCTCTGTATAACTTCTCTTCCGACATCGAATTCCAGTAACAAATTAGACATGGTGACATCAAGTAGACATCAACCGATATCCGTTTGCACCGCTAAACCGCATCATATCAAGTATATTTGGCATCGAAGCGATACCGTTATAACAGCGTTGAATAGAAAGATAAATTACGACACACAACATACATAGGGATTCTGCATCGAACAGACGGCTAATTATATATCTAATATGCAAAGATATCCACTTGCATCCAATAAATAAATTAATCAAAATTGAAAACTCTCACTTTCATTGATATAACGTACGTACTGTACGTTTAGATGCATGTCAATTTGATTAATGTTACATTATGTTATATATAAATTAAATGGAAAGAAATGAAGTAATGTGTCCGTGTATCGATCGTGGGTCCATCCGTCCTCGTGCCAAGGCCCAATACCTCTGCCATATTGCCACCGTGGATGCATTTTACTAAAAAAAAATTGATATTAAACGACTCGGAGATACTTAAAGATATTTTAAAGTGAATTGAACAATACCGACAAGCACCGCTTTTATAACCTAAATCACAACTTATTCTTATTACAAATAGTAAATGAGTTGGTCAAATTTTTATATAATTGTAACTCCTTAAAAATATCGTTCTCTATGAGTTCAAATTAAAGAAAATGTTTTGAGGCCACGACTTAGAATACAGATGAAAGCTCTGTGATGAATGCATTAATTAAAATTTGACCATAGATTCCCAGCAAACATGAATGTATCTATTCGATGTCTAAACGACTCTGTGAAACCTCTCTTCCGACATCGAATACCAGTAACAAATTAGACATGGTGACATCAAGTAGACATCAAACCGATATCCGTTTGCACCGCTAAACCGCATCACATCAAGTATATTTGGCATCGAAGCGATACCGTTATACAGCGTTGAATAGAAAGATAAATTACGACATCCAACATACACAGGGATTCTCCATCGAACAGACGCCTAATTATATATCTAATATGCTTCGAAACGATATCCACTTGCATCCAATAAATAAATAAATTAAAATTGAAAACCTTTACTTCAATGATATAACGTACTGTATGTTTAGATGCATATCAATTTGATTAATGTTACATAATGTTAAATATAAATTAAATGGGAAGAAATGAAGTGACGTGTCCGGGTATCGTTCGTGGGTCCAACCGTCGTCGTGCCTGTAGCTCTGTCACTTTGCCACCATGGATGCATTTGACTAAAAAAAATTTTGATATTAAACTACCCGGAGATACTTGAAGATATTTTAAAGTGAATAGAACAATATATGCAAGCACCGCTTTTATAACCAAAATCACAACTTATTGTTATTACAAATAGTAATGAGTTGGTCATATTTTTATAAAATTGTAACTCCTTAAAAATTTGGTTCTCTATGAGTTCAAATTAAAGAAAATGTTTTGAGGCCACGACTTAGAATAAAGATAAAAGCTCTGTGATGAAAGTTCAAAGTAATGAATGCATTAATTAAAATTTGACCATAGATTAACTCTCACTCAGTAAATATAGGTCATAATAGTTGAGTAATTACTTTGATATTTTGACTTATATAATTGTGTTTCATTGAACAATCAGGAATTTTGTGCTCTGTGAAATATTTTTAGCAATAGGGTATATGTTCCAAGTTATTAATAGGGTCTATATTTTTTTGAACACATGATAAAGGAAAAAATAATCATTATTATTTAACCACTATTTAATTAGTAACATAATAGCTGAAGGTATGATACCATTTGAAATAAAAGTTAAATAATAGTTATTATATATAGATTTATTGAGTCCGATTATCACTTTAAGTTTGATGATCTATAATGTGAATCACTGAATTTTAATCGTCTCATTTGCAGCTTTTGGCACTAGGTGAAAGCTCAAGTTATCGGATATGGGGTTCCGCATTTTACGTAGAAAAATTATTTATGTATTAATTTCTATTTCTAAACTTGTATTTTACGTACTGGTATCATGGATTCCATTTTAGGTAAGAATTTAATAATGATAATTATTATATTTATTTCTTACATATTCGAAAATGTGGAACCGTCCGATAACAGAGAATTTACTCTAAAATGGAACATGTTAAATAGCCCACCAACTTTTAATTATTGACGTTAAGTAGAGGTTTAACCAGAGGCAATGTCGCTGACGTCAAAAGGAAATGAAATACAAGGGACTGGAAGAAGCAGTCAGAAAAGAAAGTGGCTAGATGGACAAAGTCACGAAGCTCATGGATGCTGAAAAGCTACTCCGTGAATGCTGTCACTTACCTAGTAATGTGGCTGCACTCAAGGATGGAAGAGGGAAATGAAGAAGAGAGGTGATAGTAAATGAAATCTACGAGCCTACCTAACACAAAATCTAAGACCTCGTACGTAATTGTAGAGCGCTATCCTCTTAAACTGCATGGAGAGTTAAAAACACTATAAACATGGTAAACATAAAATAGACAATACATAATCAAAACTACAACAGTTTGGACGCCACCCCCTTCTCTTCTATTCACCAATGGCAGCTTCAGGAGCCCCTCCGGGCTTATTTACAATAAGCAGTTTAGATAGATTCATCACATTAAAAGCCATCGAAAAATCACTTGATTGGTTATCCATTTCGTTTTCACGGTACTGGAGGAACACTGTTCAACAACCGGTGTTCCAATATAGCTTACTTTTCGTTGATCCAGTTCACAATCGCACTAGCGTGCCAATGCTCAATCGTAAATTTACAACTGCCGTAGTCCCCTATAAGTGTATTAATTATTGGGAATAGTTTAAAAGGAGCACTACGTATGTTATATAGAAAGCTACAATTCAATTGAATAGAAATTATTCTTACATTTCTATACGTATTATAAAACAGGAAGATTAGAAAATGAATTTCCAAATTTGAAACGATTTTTTAAAACTACGTATCTGTTTTCGCACTTCTGGTCGAAGTATAAATTCATGTATCGTTTGGAAACAGACATGCCGACGTCAAGATGATGCTGTTAAAACCATGAATCGGTTTTCGTGTTTCTACTCGAAGTGTAAATTCAGATATCATTTAGAAACAGACATTCTGATATCTACTATGAGTCGAAATGGTTGCTAAGTCGATACCCACCGTTAGCGCTACGAATTCGACAGCAAATGGCATCGAATCGACATTCATATGTTTGTTGGGGTATTGTCTATTTTATGTTTACCATGTGTATAGTGTTTTTAACTCTCCATGCAAATTTAGAGAATAGCGCTAGGGTTATGCTCCACAATTACGTACGAGTTCTTAGATTTTGTGTTAGGTAGGCTCGTAGACTTCATTTACTATTACCTCTTCATTTCCCTCTTCCATCCTTGAGTGCAGCCACCGGTGCTTGTGACCATTTTTGTCACATTCCTCGGTAAGTGACAGCATTCACGTAGTTTTTCAGCATCCATGAGCGTCGTGACTTTGTCCATGGAGCCACTTTCCTTTCTGACTGCTTCTTCCAGTCCCTTCTATTTATTTTCCTTTAGACGTCAGAGACATGGCCTTTGGTTCCGAAGCAGACGTTAAACCTATACTAAACGTAAATAATTAAAAGTTGATGGGATATTTAACATGTTCTATTTTAGAGTACATTCTGTGTTATCGGACGGTTCCACATTTTCGAATATGTAAGATATAAATATATTAATTATCATTATTCAATTCTTACTTAAATCGGTATCCATGATACCAGTACGTAAAATACAAGTTTAGAAATAAAAATCAATACCTAAATAATTTTTCTACGTAAAATGCGGAAACCCATATCCGATAACTTGAACTTTCACCTAGTGCCAAAAGCTGCAAATGAGACGATTAAAATTCAGTGATTCACATTATAAGATAATTAAACTTAGAGTTGTAATTAATCGAACTCATAAAATCTATATATAATGATCATTATTTAACTTTTATTTCAATTGGTATCATATACCTTCAGCTATTAAATTAAATTGTAGTTAAATAATAATAATTATATTTTCCTTTATCACGTGTTCGAAAATATAGACCCTATTAATAACTTGGAACATAAACCCTACTGCTAAAAATATTTCACAGAACAAAAAATTCCTGTTTGTTCAATGTAACACAATTATATAAGTCAAAATATCAAACTAATTACTCAACTATTATGACCTTTATTTACTGAGTGATAGTTAATCTATGGTCAAATTTTAATTAATGCATTCATTACTTTGAACTTTCATCACACAGCTTTCATCTGTATTCTAAATCGAAGCCTCAAAACATTTTCTTTAATTTGAACTCAAAGAGAACGAAATTTTTAAAGAGTTACAATTATACAAAAATTTGACCAACTCATTACTATTTTAAATAAGAAAAAGTTGTGATTTTGGTTATAAAAGCGGTGCTTGCCTGTATTGTTTTATTCACTCTAAGAATATCTTCAAGTATCTCCGAGTCACTTAATATCAAAAATTTTTTTAGGTTAGTGCATCCATGGTGGCAAAGCTACAGAGGTACAGGCACGAGGACGGAGGGACCCACGAACGATACCTGGACTCATTTCTTCCCATTTAATTTATTTATATCACTATGTAATATTAATCGAATTGATATGCATCTAAAC